>VXAK01005252.1:0-43514 GCA_013399435.1 Arenaria interpres | reverse complement strand
GCTGGCGCTGGGTTTGGCGTAGCAGTTGGGAACGGTAGTTTTTAGGAGACGTGGGGGGAATTTGCAACAGAAATAATAAGTTTCTCTGTGGTCGCCCTGGTTAATTAAAACCGAAGTACGCGCTGTGCATTGGCACAGTCCTACGCGATGGTCTGGAGCAATCCCAAGCCATAATAGTTAATAATTATTATTTTATTTTTTTTTTCCCCTTTCCTAGAAAATTCGAAATACCTAAGTATTGCCTTCCTAAACGGGCATAGAGCCCTCAGCCTTGCAGAGCGTTCGCCGCTTAATGAATGTTTGTAAAGGGATTTTCGTTCCCGCTGAATGTCAGCGGGAGCAGCCAGAGCTCAGGGAGGCAGGTCACCCGCTCCTCTTCTTTTGCAAAGAAAGAGAAGGAGCAGAATCACTTGAGCAGCGCTGCTGTGCTGATGACATCCAGCGCACAGGATGACATTCCCCGCTGATAGAGTTGTTGAGGTGAAGCGTGCTGCTGGAGTTGATGATTTTCAGCCCGAAACGCGAGAAACGGATCAGAAACACATGCGGCAGCCTCTCCGCGAGCAATGGGAAAGGTCCCCTCGGGACTTTTTAATGCCCCATAATGGACCCCAGGGGGCTGGGTTTCATTTTTGTGATTTGTTTTCAGTCTGGTATATCAAGATCTTTATTTCAGTTAGGGATGCTGTTTGTAGAGCACGCCTTCGAACCGGTGCCTTTTTATTTACTGATTTCCTCCTCACATTGCGTGTTTGTAATGGGTTGCATGCTGAGGCATTTCAGTGGCGCTGCTATTGTTTAACTTATGGAGATGTGCATTTTGGGCAAATTAAATACATGTAGGTAACTGTGGCTGTGCATTTTAATACCGCCTCTGGCAAGGAGATCTCTAAAGGCATAAAACGTTTTCAGACATAGGTATAATGCTAAACCGAACTTGGTGAGAAGAAAAAATAAAAAAACCCCTCATTTTCTGCATTTTCAAAGGTGAAGCAATCATAAAGCCACAGCTGAAGTTATAAAGCAAATTCAGAGTTTGAAATATGTCCTGCATCGAGGGGTAAAACACTTCCCATGCAGACACTGGGGTTTGGGGGTATTCTGCCATCCGTCCTGGATGGATGAATCAAAATATGGGACGGCACAAGCAGCATAAGGCTCTGTCCTGAAAAAAAGTTATGTGCAAATTCCTGCCTTTAGTTCTTATTAATAGGCCACCTGAGATCAGCAAGACGATTTACAGTCCGTAAAGTTAAGCAGATGTCCAAGTCTTTGCAGTAACAGGATCTACATTGGCATGTTTATAAGTAATAGATAGGGAATAATCCTGTGTGGCAGAAAACCATGGTTTGAGGGCCGCACGTGTCTTTAATTTACAAAGATTAAAGACATTGAAAAAATGCTTCGGCCTTTTTTATACTTACAAAATAATTGAAAAATAATTTTAAAAAGAAAAATAATTTTAAAACCAAAAAGAGCTTTTTTTTAAAAGTGCTTAACAGTAAAGACACTGGTTCTTCAAAAGTTATCCATGTACCTTCATAAATGGAGATAGAAATATCAACTGATAAGGCTAACTATTGAAAAATTAAATAAATGTTTGTGTCATAGCCAGGCTTTATGTAATTAACTAAAACTCATGTGACACAGAGTCCTGCCTGATTTTTTTTTTCCTCAGAAAAGTTTAGACATAACACAGGTGGACCAAAGGCACGGTATATTTTGGTTTGTGTTTTGCTGTAAAAAAATATTCAATTTTAAAGAAAACCTTACATTCAGATCTACATGTAGTCATTTCAGAAAAACCAATTACTTGTGGACCAAAGTTCTTCTAAGAAAATCATATTTCTATTGGTACTCCAGATAGTGATTTTTGTAGGGATTAACTCTTGTTCCCCCTGATACAATAATTTCCTAGAAAATATTGATTTTAAGAAAAAAAAAAAATCTAAAAAGGCCATGGTATTAAAATATTTTTCAAATGGAGAAATTTAGTGATGCTTATATGAAGTTTCAGCTCCTTCAGGGAGCTTTTCCTTTCCATGCTGAATGAGAAAAATTGCGTTGTGTAAAGGCCTTTTCCTTAAAATAGAGGGCTTAGAAAGATCACGTTATGTAAAAAATGTATCACTTACACTATAAAGCATTTATGATGAAACAATGTTTTTCTTGTTATTCTTGGATTTATGGAAATGAAGAATCTTTTCTAGGGATTTTAACTACAGGGGTGCTGAGCCTTCCCCACTGCTCAGTCTGCTCCAGCTACGACTGGAGGAACCCGTGTCTGTGACAGTGGCCAAACACTTCGTGGGGGTCACACCTCGACCTTCGAGTAACAACATAATGCAATTTTTCTGTATCTATGTCTAACTCTGGATCCTGATAGGATTACTGTTGCATCTTCAGGTGCCTTTGTCAGCTGCGTAAGCACCCAATTACTATCAGGTAGTACCTAAGACAATTTTTTATCTTTGACCACTAACCTCAAAGACGTAGAAGACACCTTTTCTTTTTCAAGAAGGCAAATATAAATACGTGACTTCCTGTGGCTAACAATTACAAAAAGATAAAAGCTAATCAGCCAGATCTTTTAATTTGGTAGGATAGTAATTATGTAATACTGTCTTTGCTCGCATTCTGATGGTCATCTACTGAGGTTAAATTAATACCTAACACTGTCTGCCACTGGACCTGTTCTTCTTTTGAAACTGTATCTGGAGAGTGTGCTGAACACTGAATACACTTGTATACTGAAAAGAAATATGAATATTTTAAGATAGGAAATATCTTAAACATGTTATAATAAACATGTTATAAGCAAGAGTAGTTTATAAAAGGTATCAAGAGAATCCGCTTCGTAGTTCTGTAATTACTGTAATTCATTGTGCGATATTTTGTATTTAATCTTGGGATCAAAGGTAACCATTGACAGCCTTAATTTGGGATCCTATTTAATGAGGTGCTGCTTATCTTTCTGCCACTAAGATATTAACTTTCAGCAGAAGATATATTTTCAAGTAATTGAATGTCTTACTTAAGTCAGTTTGTAAATTGTTTAAATTGGAGAGTCTTTCATATAGCACCAAGTACAATGTAAATACCAATAAGCATTATGGACATGAAAAAAAAGACTTATACTGCATAAATTAAAACTAATCCGTCTGGAAATAGTACTCTAAATGCAATCCCAGAGTGTGAGGAAACAGAAGGAATTTAGAAAGCTGTAATTCCAGAACTGTAGGATGACAGTAAGAAATCAAATATTCCTGTGAATATAGTTTGGCATGAAGAATGCAGACATATGGAGAGGATGCAGAGAATGTCAACAGAACTTGTAAAAGACCACCTAGATTGATTCATCAGGGAGGATGAAAAGTACTAAATATTTAATGCTCGGTGAACTGCTGGTAAATAAGGAGAGAACTGTTTGCAAGTATTTGAGAGACACAGTGATCAAGGAGGGAAAATGGCTACATTTAAAGCGTATGAGTAGCGTAGCACAGACAGGGGCTTTGAGGTGCTGATGCAGGGCTCTTAGAAAACAAACCAACCTGCTGAAACTCAGGAGGAAATTGGTTTAATATCCATACTAATTTAGCTGCAGAAACAACCCCTGTGTTAAAAAGTAGTAAATATTGTAAAGAAACCTTTCGGCCTTCCATTTTCATTTTTTTCTACAGCAGGTCACTGAAATCTTGCTTATAACTTGAAAAATTGGAATTTTATTCTTCATAGGCACACGGTGTCACACGGCTAGATGTTGGGGCATCATCTCCCTCCCCTAAAGCTGCATCAATTACCTCAGTGTATTTCCTGGCAGGTGCGTAGCTAACCTAAGTTTTTAAGACCCCCATTGATGGAGGCTCAATGGCCCACCTACTCTAGAATTGTTTCTGATGACTTTTCGTCCTTCTTGTTTTTAAAATACCTCACCTGTATCTTCCTTGCTATCGCTTAAGCCCACTATTTTTTGTCTACCCTTCATTTTGGAGAACAGATTATTCCCCTCCCTCCCACTTTGCAACAGCACTTCTTGTATGAGAAGGTGGTACTCTCTTATCCGGAGAGGACAAGATCCACCCAAGAAACACGCCTTTCCCAGAGGTTTACTTGATTTCTTATCTCTTAAGAGATTTACAATGATCTCTGATCATTGTTGTTCTCTTCTGTAATATTTCCAGTGCATCTACATGGCTCTTGCTTGAAATCAGAGATAATACTCAAACCGATACATCAGCAGCGCCAAATGTAGCAGAAGGAGAGTTTTACATAACTTGCAAGCATCTGCCCTATTTCTGTGTGCTATTATTCATGGTTTTTTGCAACAGTATGTTGCAAAACTCACCATAACACCACAGCATGTATGGTGTTAAATCTGTGAAACATTACAGCGGCCAGACCCGCTTCCACAGAACTGCTGCCAGTCATCCCGTCCCACCTCCCTCAGCCTGGACTTGTGCAGTTGGTTACTCTTATCTAAATTAAATGCCTTGCTTCTGTCTTCTTCGATCTGTCGAAACACTTGAATTCTGGTACCCTCATCCAGTGCATTTGAACCCTTCTCAGTTTGGTCCACCTGCAGGTACAGTGTTGCTCTCTGATCCATCTTGCAAAGAAATCTCTGAGAAGTATCCAAAAAGACTCCTGAACAACTTTTCTCAGGGTGTCCTTCCAGTGTGAGAGGGAATTGTTGATAACTACACTCCAAATATTCTCTTCCAAACGGTACCAACTTCTACTGCAATTTCATTTAAACCAACTGTCCCTAATTTGTTTATGAGAATATAATGAGATTGGGGACTGTACCTGTGGCCCAAAGTTTCTCAAATTTCATCTCTCTTTAGTTTCTCTTTAATTTCTGCTGGTTTTGAGGCTGGTTCCCTAGGTACTGTTTGTTACTCTAGTGGTTTTGAAAACCCTGAACTTATTTAGAAAGCCCCAACCTACTCTTTCCCATTCCATCCATTTTCCCTTTGTCACTGATGTATTGGCTGCCTGGTGACAATTAACACGAACAGTGAAGAAGAACAAGAAGGAAAAAAACCCAAACACTTTGGTCTTCTCAGCATCACTTATTATTGGATTTTTCTTTCTGCGTGGCAGACCAAATTTTTCCTGGTTTCACCTTATTTTTTAATGTCTGTACAGAGTGTTTCTGTACAAGATCTGAAGATGCACAGCCGTGCACATCCAGCAGCAGGGATTTTTGACTGTGTGGGACCCCAATATGAAGGGACCCTCTTTGCTGGGAGCTGGGTTATGAGTTTTGATGTGATAGTAAAGGCAAACAGACAAAGGCAATGTGCAACTTCGCCATGAGTATGCTCCTTTCTGTAGTTTTTAATGGCAAAGGGTTCATGTTTGTGCATTGTCATCTTAGCACAACGTTACCTTTCTACAGAACGGAGTTTATGTACTTAGTGAAATAAACCTGTTTACAGTGCAACCTTTCAGCTACGTAGACTATGACCCTAAATGCAAAACAGCAAGGGGAATATTAAATGATTAACTGATCTAAGAATGTGAAGTGAATAGTACTAGGTTTTTGTCTGGGCTGGAAAATAAAGGTAACAAAATGCATGTGATGGTGAATGGTTGTCATTTTGAATAACAAGAGCTTGAACCATAAATTTATTTAGTCCAAGACCTTGAAAGAACAGCCTCAGAGCTTTCAATCTTTCATTAGGGCAAAGTTCTCTTTATTTTTTTAGTAAGAAAAAATGACTTTAAGAAAAAACAGTGACTTTACTTCAATCAATGAAATTACTTTAAAATGAGAGGTTCACAGTGAGCATTTCAGCTAACAGTGATTCTTGTCAAATGTGTCTCAGCTCTTTGTTTTCACTTCAGAATTTCCCAAATTTTAGTGGAGGAAGGGTCCCGAATCAGAACTTCAGCCCAGTAAGTTTTTAGATGCTGCACAGAGTTCCCCTTGCTCTGATTCCAGGCTGCGCCGTTTCATGGGATTGTAACAGTTCATGTGTGGGTGAAATTAATTACCAGAGTTGTTAGCCTTATGTAAGCAAATCATCTTGTCTTGATAAACTTTCATTGCAGCTAGTTTAAGTATTCACAGCAGGATTCCTATTATTTTGTTTCATTATCCTTTATTTACTAATAAAGCTGTTTTACGTAGTGATTCATATCTGGAAGCAATTTAGTATGTCATCAGGCTCCTATTTGTTGTCTTCATTAATGAAATGAGAAAACATTGTCAATCAGACAATGGAGGTTGTTACCATGGTTTATAAATTCAGTCCCAGGGGTAAGCAAAGTTCTGATCAAGCAGTCTTAGGTCTGTTTTTGAGAAGGGCTGGAATTAGGTTTTGCAGGTGGAGATTAACTGGATTTTTGTCTTTTCTTGGAAAAAAGACTATGGTTTATAGATGACCGTTAGGCCTGTACTTTTCATGGCTACTTACATTTGCGTGAAAAGACTGGTAAGTCTGAAGCAAGCTGGAAGTAACCTGAAAGTGTTGCTCACTGTATAGATCGTTCTCCCTGTTCTGTAGATAAAGGGAGGGAATGGAAATTGGAATACCTCACTTTTTACCTCGCTGTCAGTATCAGCTACAGCTGCAGATGTTATTGCTGGAGAGCAGGGTACGGTGGGACCTAGACCTTGTGGTTTATACTGTTCGATTTAAGGCCAGTGATTAATTAGGTTATTGCATCCATAGCTGGAGTTGCACGCATAACTAAGATTGATGTTGCTGTAGCAACCTGGAGAGACACAACTGTGCTGAATTTCCCAGGTCTTTGAAGCAGGAGTTCTCCTAATCCAAAACAGGATTGAGAATTCCCATCAGTGCATGAGGAGTGTAACTGAGAGGGGCCCTCATGAACAGATTGAAATCTTGCTTATCTGACTCTCAGACCGAGTTGAGTAAATTCCTGCTCCTCATCAAAAGGTTAGAGAAAACAGGCATTTGCAAGAGATATGACAAAAGGAAAGCCTGTGACTCAAATTAATCAAAAGCAATTGATTTGAAGACAAATAGAAGCAATGCAGGATTTGATGACTACTATGAAAATCACAGCGTGCTTCCAAGAGGCCATTGACAAAAAGGTTGGAATGTGTTCCAGGTATTGTGACTGGCCTGGAAATAGAAGCAAGGAGGAACTGAACATGAGCCAGGTCAGGCCTTCACAGTGTTGTACCTCAAATTAAAATAGTGGTGGTGACATGACACATGCTAAGGTAGACGGAGGAAGATGTGAAAATCATAGGTGGATGGGAGGGATAACTTGAAGCGGATGAGGAGGACTGCAAGGGGTTCAGAAGAACTGCAGGAAGGTGTGGAAAGCTTTGGGTGAGCTGTGATAGAGGCAGAGTTTTTGGACTGAATGCTACCTCCTGTGCTTCAGTGGTAGGGCATCCCTTGCATCTGGGAGCCAGCAACTGTTCTCTCTATTTGGGGATAAAGTATTTAATACCGTTAGTCAAAACTGCAAATCAGACACTTTCAAAAACAAAACCAAACAAACAAAACAAAACGTCTGGGGAAAAGTAAAAATAAAAATAATGCTCACTTTTTAAAATGTTGGAAAATGGGATTATTCTTTTTGGGTTGTTGTCATTTTTGCTCCTTGTATGTTGTGTGGGCGTCTATTTTTGTCAGTTAGGTTGACGGTTGGACAAGACGATCTTTAAGGTCCCTTCCAACCTGGAAGATTCTGTGATTCTGTGATTTCAAGGTCACGTTTAAATGTATTTATTACTTCAGCAGTGATAGAAAATGTCCAAGCAACATGACTTTCCTTAAAGCAGTATCCTTGAAAAGTTAATTATCTAAAAGGTTTCAAAATGTTAATGGAAAAATAAGAAATTAGATTACCTTGAAGTCAGGGAATTTCTAGTGAGATGTGTGGCTATGAAAATATATGCTATCATACGTTTGTACAATTCCTTTTACCTCCTGGAAAGCTGTTTAAAGCTGAAAATAGTTTATTTTTTATTTTGCCTTTTTTTTTTTTTAACAAAGAAGGAGAGCAGCAATGTAGGAAAGAGTCAGTGGGCCATAACCTATTTACTTTCAGACAGTTTTGTTCATACACCGCAGTTATGGACTGGTGAGACATTTCCCTGCAAGTTCAACGGGAACAACACTACGACTTTCATCCAGTTTTCTCACTTTGTGGATCACCTTGTTCTCAGCTTGTTGATCAACAAGGGCTTGTTGCGGTCTCTCATTGATGAACCTCGATGACCAGGAGGCACTGAAAGGGCAGAGGATCCCACTCTTCATTTGTTGTCCAGACTGCTCGTTTGCAGGACTCTCACATTTCTTAACGCTGCATCCACCTTGTGGGGCCGTGCCAAGACTTGCTGCAGAGCGACCCAACAGCTGGGTGCCCATTTACTGCCCGCTCCTGGTTCTGCACCAGATCTTGACAGGAGAGTAAGGTACCACACAAGAGAAGAATTGAGCCATGGGGAAAGCGTGTCCATAATCACCACCTTCTGCTCTTCTTCTCCTCTTTGCTGGCTTATCGGACAGCTTGCAGGAAACTTAGAAGTGGAGCAGCTGCTGAAGCAGTGGGATTTCTGGACAACTTGGATTTTCATTACCTCCTTTGGAAAACAGACTTTGCAATTATTCTGGAAGTTACAATGCAGAATTTGGATGAACTAAAAGTTTTCTACAGTTTCTGTGCAACGGAGACACTGTGTTGTACTCTCAAGGCAAAAAAGGTTGTAGCAGTTGTTTTTCTTTATAAAGAGAGAGAGGGGTATTGAGTTTGGCTTGTGAAGTTACGAAGTTCTAAGTTTCTGATGTTTTCAGTGACATGAGACTTATGTGGAACCGGTACAGCTGCAGCCCAGGTCTGACTCCACGGGTTTCTTGCCTTTTGTAAACACTGAGATGAAGAAGTTTATTGCTGGGATGTTTCCCTGCCGTGCTGCAAAGTAAAACCTCGTAGTGTTACGGATCTTGAGTGGAAAGTCAAATTGGCAAGTCAAATGTCATCACGTGACTTAATTATCTACAAAACATGGAAATTGTTATGAAATGGTAAATGAAATCATTTGCATTTTAGTAGACTACTGTTATTCTAAGATTATAACCAAATTATTATCTTGATAATGATTATTAAGCTTATCTAAAAATAATAAGCTCTAATGCAGTGTTGTAATACATGAAGTCTCTCGCGTGTCCTGTGTAGCAGAAGACACAGTCTCAGTCCCAGTCAATGAGAAAGTTAAAGGAAAAACTTAATGATCTTTTAAGTCAGTAGGAAACTAAGCCAAATTTGGGCCTACATTGGAATTCAATAAAGACATTTTAGGAAAAGTATAACATAACATTGCATCAATGGAAAAACTCTTACCATCTTCTAAGTCAAGTCCAGGTTGGCTTTTGTGTTTATTTAAAATATTCAAATTAACCTTCGGTTTAGACAGCTACTTCCGTAGTTCACATAAACTGGAATTTCTGTAGCATTTGGAATTTGGTATGAATGATTGAAAACATTCTCCTTTTCTCCTTTTTTTTTTTTTTTTCCTAAGAACTGCAAAGATTGAACGAAGAGCTTCAAGTGGAAAGATAAAAACACTTGGAAACACTGAAGCACATAGTAACCAGACATGAAATGTAAACTAGAGCAAGGAGCATATCAGATGGCAAAAGAAAATAAATGATTGTTAGTCTTTGGAATTTCTGCTTATAAATAGAGGACTTCCAGGCAGTTGAACAACAAAATAGAGTATGTTTTGAGGCAGAGAAGAAAGATAGCTGCAGACATGAAACATCCAATTTGTTTTATTTAAGGGTCAAATAAGAAAAAAAAAGAATGGGCTTTTGACTCTAAGGAACAGTTATTTGAAATTTCTGCAACTAACCCGTCCTATTTGACAGCATAACTTGAAATGGCATTCTGAGAAAAGTTCTGATTGAGTAACTTCTGGCACATGTAATATAATTTCAAGCCTGTGTTTCAATACTGTCTCCTTCTGTTGTTCAGTCTGTTATAGTTTTGCACTCTTCAAGATGACACTGAAAATGTGCCTACTGGGAATTTACTATACTGTTACTGAGGTTTTTATATATATATATATTCAGGTACTAAAAGGTGAGCTAATGCATCGTATAAGAAAATTGTGGATCATGCCAGAAAAAAAAAAAAAAAAGAATTGTGAAAACATTGAACATAAATGTTTTGAAGACAGATACTCATAGATACTACAGTCAGAATAGACTGTGACAATTTGGCCTGTCCTCTTACATAGCAGAGTACGTAAAATCAGTGAAATGGATCAAGTCTTACATATCATTCTTCTAGGCACTCACACACACTTAACTTGAACTACCTTATTTATTTTTTTTTCAGTCATTAGGATTAACTCACATTTTCTAAATTAAAAAGATTGCACCTGTAGGACAGGTATTTTGAAGAGCTCACAATATTATTTGTTATTATACCCAATATTTTATTTTAAATCTTTTGTCATAATAACTTATTTCAACAGTAAAAGTGACAGAAAGAAGCATTTTCATTATGATTTGAAAATGTATATTATTTGAAAATCAAGGAAAATAACAGAACAACTTGTGTGTTTAAATTCTTTGCTTCTGGCATTTTCAAATGCAGCCAAAGGAGTTGCTTTTTTCATTTCATCTTGATAATATATTGCTTAGTTTCTTGAAAGAAGTTTGGAAACAGGCTTCAATCTCTGCTGAGTACTCGGACAATTAAATAAGTTCTGTCTTAATAATGGAAAGGAATATTTCCTGAATAAACAGGCAGTTTGAATTAGTTTGAAGAATGCCTGAACACTTTGAAAAGTAATCTTGTCAGCCTCCATCAGATAGTAAAGTCTGACCTGGTTGGTACTTAGATGAGGGGAAATCTTAAGGAAGATGGAAGATTTTGTATAAAGGGATTCAGCGTCTGCTTCCACTTGGTGTTTTACATGAGATTAGGAGTAATGTTGAGTCGAAGAAGATACTACTTTTCAAACAAATCATCAAACTGAAATACTTTGCTAGGAAATGAAGATAGTGGAGTGGGAGCAAGGAAATCATGGTTTCGTTGCTGAAAAATTTCAACCAACTCATCAATTCTAGAGGGTAGATAAACCACAAATAATTTAGGCTTGATTTAGGGGCTTTGGTTTCAGGGTTCAGGCTATATTTCAAATAACATACTGGTAGTTTGCCTACTTACTCACCTTAGCTACAGCTGGAAAGTCTATTCTTAACTTCCCGATCTTAATCATTCTGCACTCCTGCTGGATCCAGGCTCAGTTTTGCTCAAGATAAGTTTTGACTGCATTGGTCAACTTGTTTAGGAATGTGCATATTATCGAATAGGCCCATGCGGTTATACAGTGCTCCTCAGGCAAGATGATCGATTGAAATTTTTTCTTGTTTTTCGCAAAATAAAAGCAGATCCTTTGAGTAAAGACCATTTTATAAATTTCGTGACTGTTAGATGGGTGTAATGGTTTTATGAATGTAGACTTAGAAGGTCCTGAATTATGCATGTCTGTAAAATGTTAAGTCTCCGCTTTACACAAACAGCGGTTTGTGTTGCCTTCTACATAATCTTTCTTCGTTATGTCCTCAGGATGGAACATGAGGCTACCCAGCTAGAAAAGCAGCACGTGCATAGCGTGTATGAGAATACAGCTGCCTACTTTAATGATCTGCAGAGCAAAGCGTGGCCTCGTGTTCGAAACTTTCTGCTGGAGCAAAAGCCTGGCAGTCTCGTTGCTGACATAGGTAATCTATTCCCTGGGGAGGTGGGAAAGGTTGTCTATAGGCTTTATTAGTTTACATGTTAATCGTATGTATCCTTCAGAGCAATTGTTTTTAAAACTCATTTAAATTTGTTTTGAAGATTGTTTTTAATTTTTTTTTAAACTCAGATACCATATACCTCTTTGTTTATTTCCTTGACATTGTATCACATAACCAGCAAATATGATTTTTGCCTTATTTTGATTGAGCTAAGCCTTAATCTGCCAGTTTCGCCACAGATTTGGTGGTCTGTCATTCCCCTGGAGCCCTTTTTAAAAAATGGTCTTAATGTTTATGTTAATGTTAATTTCATATTTCAGTTTCTTTGGATCTTTTGGTTTAAGTACTGCTGATCTGCAATTTAATGCCTTGCATTTGTTCTAAAACTCCTCCTATCAAGGCTTTAACCTAGGAGAAATCTGATGCGATTTCTCTTTTTAAAAAAAAAAATAAAATTGTGGTCTGAGAATCTCCCTATGATCCTTATTACAGACATCAAAACCTCATTTTTCTGCTATGGCCTTGTCTTCCCTACATGTTGAGTTTATATCTTGATTTTCTATTGCACCTCCAGGCTTTTTAGGGGTTTCCAAATCCTGGTGTGTTTGTTTTTTGTTATGACTTCAGTGCTACACAGCACATCGTTGCAAACAAGATGCTCCTTTGCACCACTGGATTTTCCTCACTGTTTAGACTAATAAAATGCTTTTATGCAGCAAAGTGTAATAAAAATACACAATAAATTATGCATCTGCCTTATCCTATCAGAGAAGACCATTCTTTGAAGATGTTGTGGGCCATAATCAAAAGATAATATATAATTCTCCTGCTGCTGTTGGGCAGTACGCCAAAACTACTTGATTGCTCTTATTTTGAATATGGATTTTCTTTTATATGCCTGCACCATTTTCCTTAATAATGTCAGGAAATATCCTGTGGCATACACTCATTCAACAGCCAGCTTCACATGATATTTCTCAGCCAAATTTTTTTGTCACCTCAGTAGAAGTCATTAGAAGCTCAGCTGAAATTCTTTGAGGCTGTATCAGCAGGCATCACAGTGGTTGCCCTAAGCTTAAGATCACCCTGTTACAGTTTCAGCTGAAATAATTTAAAGGCATGTAATACATGTGGAGAGGAGGTAGATGCTTACAGTTGCCCATAAGAATATTCCCACCAAGGTACCTCCTCTTATGAGGTTTAATAAAATATCCAGGAATCTGGCTATTGTGTTTATTTATGGTATGTATTTTGGGAGGAAGGCTGCCTAGTGGCACCAAGATTTTCAAAATGAGATGTTCAATTGATAAATTCCTTTTCTGTTTAATACCACCTTTTATTAAATATATTATTGTTTGCTAGCTTTACATGAAGCATGGTAATAATGGTAGCAGAATATAGTATCATTTTGTCTAATTGCCTTATTATTGTTCATTCATCAAAATAAATGACAATAGTATGGCTATTGTTGACAGCTTCATGAAGGAATCCACCTCCTGATGACTCATTTAAAAGTGAGTCTCCTGCAAATGTAGATTTTTAGAGTACTGAGAGTGTTGCCATTATTAACTTCATTCTGGAGGGGGCCCTATACTTCCAAAAACTCACGGTGATTAAAGAGCACTCCACTAAAAGCCATGTATTAAGTAACTGAATCTTCCAAATTAATGCATGTTTGACTCAATGTGTTCTTTCTTTGAACATAGTAACTAATAATACTTTCTACTAATTTTAAATCTTACACTTTCTAACATGCAGATCTTCTTGTTTTATTGCATATATTCCTTGAACTGTATTAACAATATTAATCTTTGCCATTTCTCTCAAGTGTTACTTCAAAGAACGGTGCTTGCTTTTTCTTTAGAAATATGCTCTTTCTTCACCACTGAAGTGTTGTGCTGTTCTCCAGCAGTTCTGTGCTGTCTCTCTAGATAATGGTGCACATTAACATCAACGAGAGCAGCAGCGCTGCAAGAAGCAGTGATGTTTCTAAAGATAACTCCAGGCCTTTAAATTGAATTACCAACACTGAGATAGTTCTCTTTGCCAAGCTGCTACCCCGTTGCTTGGCTGTCAACTTTCAGAAATTATTCTTCACTACTGACCCATAACTGCAGTGAATGTTTCCTAATCTAATTTTGAAAAGTGCCTGTTATGCATGCGGTATTGAGGAACACTCTGAAATATTTCAATTTAGTACAGCACAGTCCTTGAGAAGACATACTTTTAGGTGGAAGACATTCTGGAGCAGTTCATTACATTTCCATGGATTATAGCGCATTGGCACAGAGCAGGAAGAGGACGTGCCTGCGACACGGCAGGAATTCCTGTGATTCACCGTTATTTTCAAGTCTGCATCTGAAGTTAAAATTGTCCTCTCTGTCCCGTGTCAGTGGCGGCTGTGGTTTGGGACTCGGAGAGAAATGGGAGGCAGTGGAGAGGGACCACGTGGGGTTCAGCAAACACCGGGGAAGTACTTGGCAGAGAGATGGATTGCAGGTCGCTAAAAAGACTAAACACGCTGGCTTCAGGGAATGCCCTGAGCAGAAAGTGGTTGGAAGCTGGAAGGGTGCTGAGGAAAAGGGTCATAATGTTTACCTTCTTCTTACTCTTTCTTGGGCACCCATTTAGCTCATGGCTGGAAACCCAGTACCAGGCTACATAAAGGCACAGTATGAAGCAGCATGGCCAGGCCAGTAGGGGCAACCGCTCTCATTTTGTTTTCCAGGAAGCCGTAGAATTAGGAAAGCCTCCCCATTATTTTCACTGCTTTGGGGGAGGGATAGCAAGTGTTTGGAATGTGCGACTTCTGATCTGGTATTCTTTTCTTTAGGTTGTGGAACTGGCAAGTATCTCAGTGTCAACAGTCAGGTGTATAATCTCGGCTGTGATTACTGCGGACCACTGGTAGAGATTGCAAGGAAGAGAGATGAAGAAGTTCTGGTTTGTGACAACCTGAACCTTCCCTTCAGGGACCAGTGCTTCAATGCAGTCATTTCCATTGGAGGTAAGACAAAAAACATGCATTCTGGCCTGCAGCAAGTACAAATTTTTTTTGATCTTTTTCTTTCCATGTGCCTTCATTTCAGTTAAATTTGTTTTGAAACCATTCCCTTAGAATCACAGAAGATATTACTGAAATTAATGTAGCAAACATGAAAAAAAAATACATTTAATTCCATAGCACAGGGGCGCTGTTGACCAAGGAAATATTTGGATCATTTGTTTGTTTATATGTGGTCTTGTTCACCCTGTGGAGAAAAGATTTCCTTCCAGCATGCATTTTAAACTAAAAACTAATATAAACATGGCTGCTCGCAGTTTAAACAGATTAGGTGGTCAAGATAAACTCTCGGTTCCTCCTTAGGATCTGTTTTGAACAGCAAATGCACTGAAGTGAAAACTTGCTTTCTCTATGGCAGGACTTGAATCATGTTAACTATTATGTGTTGTAAGTACAAATTTCTCTTTGAATAGTCATGAAATAAGAACTTAGAGCCGTACAAGTGCCTGTTGGCTAAAATGGGTGAAGCATCTCAGCATCTTAACTCCTCTAACCTCTCATTTTGAAAATATTACTCATAATTTGAGAAGTACAAACTGGAAAAGGGTAGATGAGGAACAGCTTGAGTACCCAGTTACAGTCTACATTTTTAGCTCTACTCTTGCTTGAACTTCTTCCAGGCTGTTTCACTCTATAAGCAAAAATATAAAGCATGATAATAATTAGTGGTAGCAATCAACAAACTACTTGAACTGTGATAGAAATATATTTTAAAATGTATTTTTCACATATTCAGGGTAAAAGAAAGGGTGACTAATATGCAAGCACTGTCTATATTACTCTGCTTTCATGTTGGCTAGTGAACCAGTGAGCCCTATCCACATTTCAGGTCTTGTACCATAATTTCAGTGCTATCAGATCAGCTGACTTTGAAGGATAGCATATTTAGCTCATGTTTTTACCAATTATAAGCCTGACAAGATTTAAAGTTCAGGTATTTCTGTATGTGTAACAATGGTGGATTTTAATACCTCTTGAATAGAGACATGGTTTGCCTGTGTCCATCTAATTCTAAATAAAGTGTTCTACATTCCGTTCCAGAGAATCACCAATATATACGTACATAGTAAAATACTCTCCGTGGCTTTGATAGCATGATCCAGTTTATAGGATTTGTATTTCTGCAGAACCACCAGAGTGACCATATAATTTTAACTATGAAGAATATTTAACCTACTAAATAAATTGTGTAGATAAGAGTTTGTACAGATTCTGTTGGTTGATTGGCACTTCTTTCTGGTGAACTAAACTGGAAAAGGGTAGATTTAGATCAGATATTAGGAAGAAATTTTTCACTATGAAGGTGGTGAGACACTGGAACAGGTTGCCCAGAGAAGCTGTGGCTGCCCCATCCCTGGAGGGGTTCAAGGCCAGGCTGGATGGGGCTTTGAGCAACCTGGTCTGGTGGGAGGTGTCCCTGCCCAGGGCAGGGGGTTGGAACTGGTTGGTCTTTAAGGTCCCTTCCAACCCAAACCATTCTGTGATTCTGTGAAGTTCACATGCTTATACTGTCTCTGTCAGTTTTGATATTTCTTTGCAGGAGATTCTGTGGTGATGTATGGCCAAACACCAGGATGAAATAAAATACCAGTTCCTTTCTCCTCATCTTGTTGAAGAAATTGAAATAGTATATTTTTTTTCCAAAGTTGTGAAAATATTGATAAGGTTAGGAGTACTTGGAAATCAACACTGACCATATAGACCAGAGAACTCTTCTCAGGGTTTGCTATCTTGTGTTCTCAGCTGCTTATGAGGGCCTAGTTAATATCAACTGCCAAGAATGCTTTTCTTGGCTTGTGGTAAAAAAGCTATGTTTTTTTTCCCCCTGGTAATTGAACCATTGTTTTGAATAAAGTTGGTGCTAGTCGGACACTTGTCATAACTGCAGTGTTGAAATAACACTGTTTCTACATGTAGAATTGGCTACTGTCAAGTGGCACATATAAAGATAATCTAATATTTCTGAAAGAATGGGGATGTCTTTAGCTAAGAACATATATTATTACTATATGTTGTTAAAAGGGTAGATTGAATATTTTGCATGTAGAATTGGCTGGCTCCAAGTCCACTTGAAACAAATTATGGAATCAGTCCTCTTTACATCATAGATTTTAATCAAATCTAGTACTGATAATACATACAGAACAGTATGACCAACACAACCAATCTCAGTACAAGTTAGCGTTTTTGAGAGTTCAGAGAGCAAAAGCTGCCTTAACTATTCACTGTCCATTAAAATTGGTTCCTTCAGGTAAGTAGGAAGATATAGACAGTGTGGAAATTTTGAAACAAAGCTTCATTTCACATTGCAGTGAAATTTGAAAATGTGGAAATAATTCTTGAAAGAAAATTTAAATATAGTGATCACTAGCCTTACATTTTACTTTGACTTTTTATTTTTTAATAGCATTGCAGAACGTAACAAAAAAAATCATCATTCTCAGACATGGAGGTGTAGACTGAGATACTTTCTTTTCATTTTTTATCTCTCCAAAACAAACATTCTATAAAGGCAACACCTTTCTACAAAATTAATGCAATGGAAAATATTTCTGTATAAACTTTCTCTCTAGCTCTTTTGAAAGTACACTGCTATAAAAATACAGAGTATCTTTTTACTGATATAGCCTCTTTTGGCTGGATTTGTTACATGGTGAAAAGATTTTCTGTTTCCAGTAAGATAAGTCTGAAATGTGTCCCAAATCTAAAGTCAAACAGTCTTATTTAATTCACCTGAAATCCAGGCATCTGAGTGAAAGCCAGCCATGCTATGATCTTTTATGGGTGATGCAGAGAAACAGAAACCTCCAGTTCATATAGCTGAGTTATTTTGAATTCCTATTTTGAAATTAAATTAATTTTTTTCTTTGGGATTTGCCTTTTTTTAATCCGTTGAACAGAAACGTGAAAGAGACCATTCTGGGGTAAATTTGCCCTGTTATACCAATAAATTCAGCGCTGTTGTTGACTTCCAGTGAGTGATATTTGTCATATGGCAACCAAAACGATTAAACCCGTGGAACAGGCTGAAGATGAAAGTGCTGTGTCCTTACTAATATTCAATACATAATGCCTTTCCTTTTTCACAGTGATCCATCATTTCTCAACTAAACAAAGAAGAATCAAAGCAATAAAGGAAATGGCACGGGTATTGGTACCCGGCGGCCAGATGATGATTTATGTTTGGGCTATGGAACAAAAGAATCGTCGCTTTGAGAAACAAGACGTGTTTGTTCCGTGGAACAAGGCCTTGTGCTCGCGGCATTTTTCAGAATCGAATCAATCCGGAGATAAGGGTGAGTTCGTGCAGGCTGTAAAAAGCCGAGACATACACCCCGCCCAGCTCGTCATCTCGGACTGCAGCTACCAAACCAGTCTGCAGCCAGAAACTGGTCCAAACCATTCCCACAACGCGGACCACTGCTTATCCAGAGCCTGCTGCGTGAAAATTTCCGAAGAAGAAAACAGGTTTTACAGTGCTCTGGGAAGATCTTTCCGCTCATGGTTTTTCTCCAGGTCTCTCGATGAATCAGCCCTGAGAAAGCAAGCTGAGAAAATGAAGCCTCTGAAGAACGCCGGGGAATGGGCAAACAGTTCTCCGCCCCTTCAGCATTCGCGCCACTGTAGTTTGGATCTAGGTCACCGTGGGGCACTGCTAAAAGAACAAAGTTTGGATGACGATGATGTGTTCGTGGAAAGCCTGCCTCTCAAAAAACCACAGTGGTCACCAGCCATAGACGCACTGAAGGATTTAAGTTTAAATGGAGGACACCAAAGTGTAGCTCGGGGCAAGAGTGAAGAAGCTCCATTTATGAATGGCCCCGTGGAGGACAGGGACTACAGCTGTGGGTGTAATAAAGACGGTGCTGGTAAGTCTAGTGCCAGCAAGTTTTTCAAAAGAACTTCAACAACTGACTCCACTGACTCTGCTTTGGATTCAGCAGTGTCCATTGGGGACCAGACGGATGCCATGTTGGATCCAAAAGCCTTCATGCGTTATTACCATGTTTTTCGGGAAGGGGAGCTGTGCTCCCTGGTAGAAGAGAACGTGCCTGAGCTTCAGATACTTTCTTCCTGCTACGACCATGGAAACTGGTGCATTATTGCAGAGAAAAGAGGAACGTAGCTGGAAAGAGAAGGAAGCAGAGTTCAGTGACTGAGGATTTTAAGCTGCTCCTTGTGTTCCTGTGATTTTGCGGTGTGACGTGGAGTTCGATTCTCATGTAGCTGTGTGCCATTCATTTCTAAGTTGTTATCTCTCTACCTATTTAACTCTCTAATGCAAGGCCTGTATATAGGAATGTAAGTGGTAAATGATATTTATGTTTTGTTAAACTTTTATGAAGTTAAAACCGGAGAGTTTTATACTGCTTTTAGCAAATAATTGTGTTTTTAAATATACTTTTCTATTGAAAAATAAAACCTTTTTATAAGACAAGGATCAGGGCATCTTTTGTGAGAAATACCCTCTCAGTAGGAAGTTTAGACTTTGCTCTTCAAAAGACGAAAATGTGTCATGTTACTGCCTGTTCTTGAAGCCCTATAAATAGAGACACAGGCACATTGGAAAACGTACTTGACTGTTCACTGGTGGAGTGCGTGTTGCGGAACTGGGAGCAGGCACGGTCCCAGTCCTACTTAGTTTGGAGTAGAGTTGTTAATGGGCAAAAACTGTGTACAAAATAAGCTCTGCATATTCTGACATTTGAGGTTTGTATTTGAGAGCAAATGACTGAACAAATTTTGAACAATATTTTTGACTTCGGTTTTAGAAAGAATCAGATTTGTGTCTCAGGTGCAGGTTAAGTTTTATATGTTAGCTCTCACAAATACTTTATCTTAATTTCCTTTGCTGTAGTTTTTCATTGGTTATGTGTACATAAAAGTCAAAGGGATTTGTGAGAGTATCAGTATTATGTAAAGGTTACAAAATATCAAATATTTGAGATACATATATCTTTTTGATAAGCCCGGGAAGCTAAGATAAAATTAATAAAATTCCAGTGCATATCTGGTCAGCTGTCATATTTGCTCTCCTTATTCACTGACAAGAGAATATATATTTAGTGGTATGTTAAATAACACAGATAGGAAGAGGATACAAGTCCAGTTTGTATATGAAATACAAATTCCTCTCTTCTACAATTTAAATGAATCTTTTGAGACCTGAATGATAATAGATTGCTTAAACAACTTTTGCATTCCATATAAGACATAAATTTGGCTGAGCATGGTGCCCAGTCATCATCCAGTTGCACTAGGTTGTAGCAGTTGCCATCATATAGTTCTTTACACCCAGTTGTTTTACTCTCCCCTCAGTGGGAGTCTTATGATGAGAAATTATATCTGCTGTAGATTAAATCCACCTGGCTTTTGAAGATCAGTACTGATACTGTAATTGTTATCAACTGAAACAGGGTGGGGCTGGGCTAATTGCCTCGTTAGCACAAAGTTTCTCCATCTTTTAGGCTTTATTTACAGTCAGTGGTTTTAGTGTAGGGCATATCTTCAGCTGGTGTGACCTTTCACGGAGCTGCACAAATTCACTCCAGAGATGAACCCTTTTGATACACCAGTTTTAGACACCCGCATAATTAAGATATCTGCTCTATTAGTGAGCAAATAACTTTGATTACAAAGCAACAGGAGTGAAATATCACTTTTCCAGACTATGCTGTGTAAGTAGATGGATTTGGGGTTGTTCAATAGAAAGCCCTGATGGTGCTGAGTGATTTTCGATGTAGCTGCCCAGAAGAATTCCCACGTGGTAATGTATTACAGATTTATCTATTGGAGCGATGCCTGTAGAACAATCATCTTTGTCTTCCTCGCAATTTGCGATCCTTGTACTTTGTCCTCCCTGGGTCTGTACCGCTTGCACTCCCCGCTGCCTTTTGAAAATAAAAGCGTGGTTGAAGAACCATGCATCTGAGACTTCTGAAATGTTATTCCACTCTAAATATTACGTTTGGTGCAGCCTGGGGCTGTGGTCCTCTGACCCCTACCTGAGAAAGCTGGCAATGTTCCCTGCACTGCTGGGTCCAGCTGCATCCTTAAGCTCCAGTTCTAGAAGCACAGGGCAAAATGCCCATGCTGGTGTATTGCAGAGCCAGCGCGGATGGTGCTGAGCTCCACGTCCCATCTGCAATGCGCTCATGTGGGACTGGTGAGGCCTGCCTCATTTCTTGGGAATTTCTGGCAGAGCCTGAGGATTTCACAAGAAAACCCACTTGCTTCCAGATAAGATATGTTGGTCGATATTCAGCATCTCTGGAATTTGGGGAGTATTAGCAATTGATTATCATCCTATATTCAATTTTGAAAGTTTGTCCCTACGTTCCAGCGTGCAGAAACTCTATTGCACATATATAAAAATATTTATAAAATATTATTAATCTAAACTGACAGCTGGGTTCAGTTAGCTGGGAGACGGAACATTATAGTTTGGTTATCTGCACTTCTGCAGTCTGTCTGTGGAGTATTTGGTGTGTGGTCAAGCAGGCTGATGAAATTTGGGGTAAACTTAGAAAGAAAAGGCTTCCATTCTCTTTACAACAGAGACTTACTGTCCTTGTAAGAGGCTGAATCCGTGTCTTGGGCTCTAGTAAAAACTTCCTGCTCTATCAGCTGGATGAAAAGACCTGTCAGCTCAAAGCCACTGAGGTACTTTAAACTGTTTGCATGTTTGTAGACTTCCTGTGCGTTGTTTGGTTTGAGGTTGTTGCCTGGGGATGCTTTTCACAATTATTTATTTCTGTATTGGATTTTCTCTTATTTTGAGCTGATGCTATTAAGTTGCATTACATACAAGTTCGGATTGTGTTATAAATTCCTGGAGAGAGGAAAAGGAAGGTTTGGTAAACTGCTTTCTTTTCAAATATTCAGTCTTCTTCTGAGGACGTATTATCACCACGTAACATAATTTTTATAGACTTGGGATCAGTCAGGTGAGGTCATGAATGTGAGGTCGTGCAGACCTCAATTCTTTGTTCCCGTAGGCAGTCTCCCATCTATTTATAGAGGCTGCCTAGGTCTGTAACAGCTTTATCATTTCATAAGAAACCCGATTACCTCACTCGGAGCATGGTGAATGTCCCTCTTGATTGGTTTCCTTTTTGATGAGGCCCATCTTAGCAAAATGTAATTTCCAGAAGGATCCATGTGATCCCAATCTTTAATAGCTTACAGACATACTTAATGCGCTCAGAGGAGTGTGTATACCATTGAAAAGTCTATAGTCAATGAATGAATAAATGAATAAACCCTAGTTGTCCTCGCCTGCTAAGACTCTCAGCAGTGTCCAGACTACAAAATCTGACTGCTATAAAGTAAAAGGTAAATATGTTCTTGTATTTGTCTGACGGATGGGCGGTAGTCTCAGCCCAGTTATGCCAGTAACAAACCTCCTTCTGACTGCAGTGGGCTAGGATTGCTCCTAAGCTCCTCATCTGGCGTTAAGTGGCACAAGAAGTCTTGATTACAAGAGAAAAGATGTCCTGGTTTTTTACAATTTAATTTACTAGTGCCATTGTCAGTCTGAACTGGCTAAACAAAAGCTGCTTCCTTATTCCTCTTAGATCCAAATGGACAATTTCAATTAAAAAGATACAATTGAACAGACTTATTTTTGAAGGACTAATACAATTGCAATCTTTGATAAATGGCATTTTGTCTTTATATTTTTTTAATACATGAAAATATTTGTATTAGAAGCAAAGAAGTATAATGGATTTTTTTTTACTAATGGTGACTAATTTAATTTCTTCCAAGCTTATGGTGTAGGAATTTTAAAAGCACAGGTGAGGAACAAAAGCTATAAATATTCTAGCAGATTTTCTTCTGGTAGATATTTATGTACAAGTTTACAATGTGCACAGTTTAAAATGCTGAGTGAAGAGCTGCGTATGTTCCACCAGCAGAATATTGTTAGTGAACCTCCTGGGTAGATTCTTAATAGAAATAATGGCTCTGATCCTGCGTCTTCTCTGCCGTGTCGTGCCTCCATCAGGCTGTGCTTATATCACTGTTGGGCTGTGTTAGTATCGACATTGTGTTGGACCTGCTGGTCTACCCGCTTTCCTGCTCAGCACTTTTACAGGATTTCTGGCTACTTTAGTACTCCAGGAAAACAATGTGTGTCAGTGTTAAATATATGCAATTGTGTGTCTTATTTTGGAGCTCAGCATTTCTTATTCTTACAATATATGAATTCCAGCAGCTACCTTTGAGTTTATCTTCCAATCTTCTGTTTAAAACCATGCCTAGATACTGCTCTGTAGTCAATTCTGTGTCCATACCTGGAACCAATTCTCCAGTGTTTGACAGAAGAGGAATCCTGCTTGGTTAAAAAAGTATTTTCTACAGAACTTATATGCTTTCAGATTAGTTAATAAATAAATTAGCCACTGAAAACTCTGTGTCTGGGAAAGTTCTTAATAAATGTTAAATTTGAGAAGACTTTGTTAGTGCTATTTGTTCCATCCGTTAGACATGACACAGAGCGGGTAAGCGTAGTGATTTGCTGTGAAGCCAAGGAGCTTGTCTTTACTTTAGACAGCCATAGTCAACCGAGCCGTAAATATTATTTGAGCTAGGTAAATAAAGCTGATGAAATGTAGTTTTTAACATTAAGAATTAACATTTACCTGTTGATGACAGAGAAGCAGGGTGGTCAGCAGAATTAATTGCTACAGAGCTCCATGTCCTGCTCTTTCTGGTCCATTTATAGTCACCAGGACTAAGCTTTGTGGTATAGGATAACATTGAATTATTTCTTTGGGATGGTCGACGTTCTTTTTGCACCAATTTAAATCAGAAAAGAAAAAATAATGTAATTAGAATTATGCAATTGCCTGTTGAGCTTAGAGCTATGCTGTGTTGAAAGTGTTTTTATAGCTGCAGTGATCATTTATTTTGTTTGTACAATTACTGTGATCACTTACTGTACTGATATGTTTATTATAGTAATGACTAAGGACCTAGTAGTAATTAAGCACTATCAGATGAGTTTTAATATATGCTCAGTAGTACTGAGCATGTAACCTAATAGTATTTAGATTTTCGGAAAGTACCATGAGCACAAGCTGGACAATAGGGTGGTAACAAATATAATTTCAGGGGGATATGGCATGGTCTTTATGAAAAGGGAACTAATTAAATCTGGTACAGTGTTGAGAAAGGCTAAGGGAAAACAGTAAGGATAGGAAGTGTCCGGGGAGATGAAGGGGAATGGCAAAGATGGGAGCAATCACAGCAGAGAAAGCACGGTCAGCACTGCTGGATATGCTTAGGATATGCAGAGGTCTCTGTTCTCACTGCTCTTACTTTCTGAAGGGTCTGGTTGAAATCTCCCTGCCATCTTACTTCACAAGCTTGTGCAGGGGGAGGAATGCACCTTTTCCTCCTCACTTGAAGTTCAGCAGTCTTTCCTGTACACTTCCAAAATTAGGCATATGCAGAGGAAGATTGCTTAGGGATAACAATTTTTCCTTCCTTTATATCTCCAGCATTTCATGGCAGTGTGTTCTATTTTGATTCCTTTCATTCTTGCTGAGTGCTTCAGTTCGCTCTGGTTGGTTTGACCTTCCTTGGCTGTGCCCACAGTCTGGGGTTGCATTTGTTTAACCTAGTTACCAATATAGTTGCACTGGTACAAGCTTTGCATGTAGAAAGGCTTGTAGGGACAGATTAAACAAGTATTAAGGCACAAAAAGCTGCATGTTTTCAGCAGTCTATGGATACCAGAGCAAAGAAAGGCTTGCTCTGTGACCCTCATTTAACACATTAGGTATGTGGGTGCTGTAGAAGCTGTACCAGGCATGTAACTGCATCTTTGGTACTTGGATAGTTATAAAAATCTGCCTTGAGTGAACTACTAGATACTTGGTTTTCTTCCACAGTTGTAAAAATTTTTAGCATTCTGCATTCAGATGGATGTAATTGCACAACTTCCCTTTGCTTGACTAATAACCACTCCGAGGGCTCCACTATTTCTATTTACTTTCTTTTGTAAATTTAATTTGTTTTCTTCTTTCTAAGCATTTCCTTCCAAAGATGTCCCACCTTAGCCCACCTGTTTTCTATTCAGACAGATACAGCCAAACAACAAATACAGCAGCAGCACCTCATATTACCACAAGTATGTCTGTATTGCTCATTTTTATCTTTGAATCGCCACTTGTGGTGATACTTCCAGGCTGTTATCATACCTCTGACAGCTGAAGACAAAAGTGAAAAAAACCACCCTTAATACCTCAAACCATCATAGCAAACCTCATTACTATGACTAATATAGAGGATTATGGGTACTTTAAACCTCTAGTAGTGCAAATCATAATAGTATCATCTATACATAATTCTCTTTTTAATCCTTTCCCCCCCAGCTATTATTTATTCATCGTTGTTTTCACTTAAGTACCTTTTGAACCCTTTAAGCTATACTTACATCATCCTGGAGCTTGGGATGCTTGAGGACAGCAGATGCCTCTGTTGCTGTTGTGGCAATTCAGCACCTGCTCCTGCTACTTTTCCCAGCACCCAACAGAGAAAAGTTGTCTTAAATTAAACCCAAGTAATCTGATTTAAAAAAGAAAGAACCAACCAACCAACCCCTCCCAAACTAACAACAACAATAACCCTAGCAGGAGGTGCTTCAGCAGTAGTGATCATATCCAAACTGAAATGGAAATGCGGGAGAAGAAAGAAAATATGGATATTATGAGTGGTGCTCCTCGCTTGGAAAAGGTTCTTGCTTATAAATTATTCACCCCCTTTAGCCCGGTTGACTCTGCTTTGATGAGGGGGTATGTGGATGGGACAGCGGACACAGGAACAGTGAGGTGGTGTTAGGTTGCCCTCTTCTGTTGTGACAAAGTAGGCTGATTTCTGCAGAATATTAACTGCATGTCGCTACTGTTTGTACAGCATCTAAGATTCTCTTTCCTGAATGAAGAGAGGATTGCTCTGTGGCTCTCAGTCACTCTGAAACTGTCACGAGTAAAAGAGACAAAGATAAAGAAGGTGGGCGCAAACAAGCAGATCTTCACCCTGTAGCTGAAAATATCACCTCTTACCAATGTGCTGACAAAGAAGTCTGTGTGTGCACAGTCAGATTGAAAGCTGATGTTTCCTCTTGCACAGGGTAAAAATAAAAGTCATTCGTGGGAGGCTTTTTGGTGAGGCAACATCGTGTTCTTTTTCTGTGTCTCTCTTCTGCCTCTTTATAGAAGAGGCTGTGCTACATGTCAGAATAACTGAGAATCAATTGACCCTTGACCCATCTGCCTCCTTATCACAGGACTGACAGAATGGTTAGATTTAGTTCAGAACATTTGGAATGGGTAAAATGGAGTGTTTCCTGTGAAAAGAGGAATTAGACGCTTGGACAGAACAAATGCTCTGGTGCAGAGAAAGCACAGCCATTCAATAAGAGGTTAAACCTTTCTACTTAAAAAGAGGGAAAACAGACTGTTTTGCGGCTGTTTTGCGGCTCGTCGGCCGAAGCCGCTTTCCAGTGTGTCCGAGAGAACACCAGAGGTGAGACGGTGATGAAATTAATAGAGAGCAAGTCACACACAGCGTCTCCAGGCTGCTTTAAGTTGATGTTTTATTCAATGACAGAGCCTGGGGAAGGTCATTGCCTGCACTGAGCAGCAGCAGCTCCCATCAGCATCAATAATGGTCAAGAGCTCTTGCTGCCTCTTGGGATCTGGCCCTCTCCGTGTTATGAAGGCTGGCTGTTCCAACACTGACCGCTGGACCATTTAAAAAGGTTACTCTAACTCCTGTTTTAAGTACTGAACAGAAACAAATATATATGTATATATGTTTTGATGGAACCTTTTTTGTTTGATGTTGTTTTTCCCCCTTCTGCATGTATTGAAGGTTTTTCTTACATTACAATACAATGGTAACTAGCGCTTGGTGTGATTTCTGAAAGGAAAACGAACCATTTCATAATGAGGCAGAAAGGACTCAGCCATCAGTAGGAAGGAGCTGCCAGCCTGGCCATGTTTGGAAGGAGGTGGTAGGGAAGAAGGGAAGGGTGCCAGGAGAACCACATTAAGAGAGTAACAGAAAACTGCTCAAACCTGTGAAGTCTGACCTGATTCTTGGAGTAATTACACCCAAATCTGATTCAAAGTCTTCCATTGACTTCCCTGGTCTTTGTATCGGTTGTTCTCAGAAATACCTGTTTACCCTGGGATTTTCCTTGTTCTGATTCTGAGGAGAAACAAAGCTCCCTGGGAGGTTTACTTCATGCTTAAATATATAGTAGCCCGGTCAGTTTAATAGCGGAACAAATGTTTGACCACAGTTGCCCAGGAGCGTTTCCACAGTTCCTTGAAGAGTCAGCCACTGGCACACCCAACTCCCTTTCTCTTTCCAGCCTCTGAGATTCATGAGGAAATAAAAATAAAAATAAATAAAAAAAACTGAGCAGGAAGAGCAGACTGAGGCTGTGACTTTTGCTCACCTACTCCTTGAGCTGGATATTCAAATACTGAAACCCTGCATCTGTATTCTCAGCTACTGTGAAAAATACCTAGACCTCAGCCAGAGACACCAAATTATGGAGTCAAAGGAAACTTTTCAAAATTTGCAAAGTGCAAAAAATGTGACTCCGTACGTGAATTTGCTTTGAGTTACATCCACTGACTTTCCTGGTGTTTGGATCAAGCTCCTAAATGGTATTTTTGCCTCGGAGAGTGCATGCCTGCTATTGGGATGCAGTTTATTTTGGGCCAGCATAGGGAAACTTCTCTACGCAGCCCTGCGTGTCTAAGATTCACCTTTGCCTTTCAGTTCACATCAAGACTTTACAGGAAACATGAAGTGATTTAGTGCTGTGCAAAGGAGCCTTTCAAATCTGAACTGAATTTGTAATTGACATATCTATGAAATATTAAACAAACCATTAGTGTTTCTGAGCAGGTTACCCACATGAGCCCTTCAATCTGCGCTGGATCAAGTCTCTGTGGCAACATATTAGGCTCTGGCTTATTGAGAGTAAAGAAGCGTAAATGAGAACTCACTGGAGACAGAGTATCAAAAAACAAGTTTAAGTGGACAAATACCAAAAAGAGATTTAATACAGCAGCTACATAAACAGTTTCAACATTCTTACATTGAAGAGTGAAATAAGGAAAAAGTCATGTACAGTAATAGCCACTTGATGGTAACAAATAAGGAGATTTCAGGGATGGTGGCATGGAACCGGATCATTGGCAGATGTAACAGAAGCAGGGGAAGGTTTTATCTTTGTGCGCTTGGGTCAGAAGGGCTGTTCCCTATATGGAACAGGCTATAGGATGCCTATGTGAAAACGTGGAATGGATGGAGGGTCAGACAAGGGGGAGATGGTGGCACATTCCCAAATTTATAAAATTGACCCACTGGACGGCACTGGAGAGATGTCCGTCTCGGTGAATGGTGTAGCTCTGAGACACTTGTGATCCCCTCCTTACATAGGAATGAACTATGAATGATGATGATGTTCAACCATTGGCATGGTCCACATCTGAGCTGCATCCTTGTGGAGGGATATTTGGTAGGGTGGGCTTCTCTGAGATGTTAGCACTCTGAAGGGCGCATGCGTTACGTTCAGTTGACAGTAAGAAAATCATTGCTGCAGCCTCTAATATCTGTAGACTCGTGTTCTTTCTTAAAAACAAGGGAAACATAGAGAAAGGTAGCATACTCAAGGACATACCAGCACAAGATCTGGGGCTGATTTCAGCTGGTTTGTTCCCTACGGTTAGTATGTCCCAAAGCTGGCTGTTCCTGGATTGGCTGGGTGTGTGCAGAGAATAATGTGGAGTGACATTTTCCTGCTGAGGCCAAGGTCATTGCTAACCATGTCACAGCAGTCTCCTGCATTCATGTGCCACCTTCCCCTCAGAACAAGTGCAAAGGTTTGAAGGAATAAGTCGGAAGGATTCAGAAATGGAAGAGAGAGAGAGGATGCAAAAGAAATAACTAGGAATATTCCTAACAGTTCTGGAGAGTGCCACAATTAAAAAAGACATATTGAATAAAATAGTTTTAAAAAATATTAAGGGAAAGGAGCAAAATATATGAACATGAAATATAAGGTGGTGTTTTTCTCATATAAACTGGCCAAAAGTGTATACAAGGGACCACAGGAAGTTTCTCAACTTTTTTTTTGTTTTTAATTGGGAACTAAAAGCTCAACAAATAAATGTAGTTTCACTGAAGTCTAGACTAAAGACACTACACTGCCTGAGGGGATTAAGTGGATAATCAAAAACATTTTGTGGTTTCTGCTGTTCCCAGAGACCAAAAGTAGGGAGAGAGGAAAATGAGAGATGGTAAACGAGCCAAACTGAAAAAAAACCCCAAAACCCTGCAGAAAAAGATGACTTTCCCATATCCTGCTAGAGGCCAGCTGAGAGTAGCTAAGTGTTATGAAAAACATAATACAAACACAGGGTCTACAGCTATGATCTAAAGTCTATTCCTTTGTAGGAATATAAATAGTCAGAAGAGTTTAATGGTCTATTAGATTTTTAATATTTGACTCAGTACAACTCTTTGCATTTATTAAAATTGTATATGACAAATTGGAATGAGAACACAGAGACTAATGGATTCTATAATGTAATGTGATTATTTAATTATTTTGTTCAGCAAAATTAGAAGTAAGACCTAGATCACTGTGTGGTTGGGGTGCAGGAGTTTTTATGGGGTCATTAGTCTGGGATTTTATGTAGGCAAATTAAATTTTTGGTAGCACTGCCTTAGACAGGCTTGGCTTATAAATAACTTTTCAGGACCTACTTATATATTAAAGTAACTGTTCAGATCAAGTTGTGTAATTTTTTTTGCGTTGCTTCCCTCTAGCTCATCGTTATCGAACCTAACATTCAGATCTCCAGCATTTGGGTGTGGACGGCACTGATGGTAGTCTCAAGTTTTATTCTCAGCTATTTTGTGTACAATCTAGTCTTCATCAAAAATTACATATTAGATTACCTCTAAACACCCACATCCCACTCAGTTGAGAGAGAGGAGCAAGGCAGAGGAATATGGATTTTCTGAGTCAGGATCTGACAGTTTAGGTAACTTATTTTGGAAAGTACAGACAGAGGTACTGGGAGAATGGGTGTGCTGTCCTGAGGAACTGGATGCAAAAGCCTCTCGCTACCAGGGAATTATAGTTAGAGATTTTGTCCGCAAGAGAATCCCCTCTGTTTAATTCTTCTCCAGCTGGACCTTGTAAAGTGATTTCTCAGCAAGGCTTGTAAAGCACAGCATTGCACCAATCGCATCTATTAGTCACAAGCACATATGGGTGATGGTACCTACATCAGTCTGTGGGAACTCTGCAGTCAGCTAAGCTATGTTTGGCATTCGTCTTGCATTGCAAAATCCCTTCACAGATGCTGAACGTTAGGCGACTACTGAGACAAGCTTCTAAAACATCTACAAATCCTAATGACAAAGCAAAATCGTCTTCGCGTTCTTATCTTTGGTCAAACTAAGTGATACCACACGATGAACTTCTCTAAGGCCATTAGAAGTAAAAATTTAGGAAAAAAAAATATGTTTCAGTTCTTAAATATTCACGCATAAGTCATTAATAAGGGGATCAATGATTCTGGTTCAGTAGAAACAACCACTCCAGAAGACTGTCAGTTTTGAGAAGTAGTTTATGTGTATATGTATTTGTTTATTTATTTTATTAGCACTTTAGGGGCTCCCAGAGCTGTGCATTTCCTCAATGTGAAGAAGGGATGTATTGTGATCTAATACCAGACGCTTCATTAACCAAAGAACCAGTATACATTTAAAATGAATTGCTGTTGATTTTCATGTATGTGATTATACTGAATATTTTTATACGCTACTAAAACACAGATAAAATGCAGGCTATCTGGTTTACTACAATATTGTTAATGTGTACTAAATTGATTTAAATACTGCCTAAAATGTTACACTCTGCAGAATGAGAGACAGAAAAGCTTCAAATTTCCACTAGGTGTCAGTCAATCTATTTCTTTGGCTAAATAAGATCTTGCAGAGGAAGAGAGTTGAGAGCAAAATGCAGATGCAGAGCAGCTCTAAAAATAGTTATTTTCTGTGCGTGCCAACCAGAAGTATTTTGAAAGAATGAGACCAAAACGGATGACTTCTGTATTTTAATTGTGCCTCCATGTTTTCCTGTTTGCTTTACATTTTCCCTTTAACAGCAGTCAAGAAAAACCTCACAAACTCCAAGCCTGATACAGCTGATCCATGAGCAAGCAATTCTGGAGAAAGCAGAAAGAGGGAAGCAAGAGAAGGGTCAGGCTGGCCTTTCCTATGGAGACACCGCTTAGTTATTTCATGTCAGTCCTGAGCTGGCAGAAGCAGGATTTGACCCTTCAAGGGGAGGGTGCCCCAGACAACTCTCCTCACAATGGAAAACAGAATCCAACAGTTTTCAAGGAAGCTCTGAAGTGCTGAGCCTTTCAACTGCTATTGCACCCAGCACCTCTCACAGTGCAAGGCATGGAAAAGTCTTTGGGATCTTGAGAGTGCAAGAAGAGTGCAGAAACATGAACAGGGAAATCATAGAATAGAACTGTCTAGGTTGGAAAAGACCTATAAGATCATCAAGTTCAACTATCAACCTAACACTGACAAGGTCACCACTAAACCATGTCCCTCAGCACTATATCTACCCGTCTTTTAAATAACTTCAGGGATGGTGATTCCACCACTTCCTTGGGCAACATATTCCAATATTTGATAACCTCTTCAATGAAGAAATTTTTCCTAATATCCAATCTAAACCTTCCCTGGTGCAACTTAAGGTCGTTTCCTCTTGTCCTATTGCCTGTTTCTTCCAAGAAGAGACAAACTCGCTACAACCTCCTTTCAGGTAGTTGATGTCATTGTTGTTGATGATTGACAGATGGAGGAGAGAAGAAAAGCAGATGCAGAGAGAGGAGTGCATCAATACGGATTTGACAAAGGGCAGCCAGACATGACTCTCCCTAATGGTAGCCTTGGCCCCACGTCACTGGCCATAATGGCAATTGAAGATGACTGACTACTCCTTGCATCCGACCTGGCCAGACCAGAGCTGCTGTGGGGAGGGCAGCACCAGAAGGGTATATGGGAAAGGAAAGAAAAATGATGGTACAGAGCACAACCCGCCGATTGGACAAAGTGAGCCAGAGGATGCTACAGAAAGCACAAGAGGAAAGAAATCAAACGAAGAGTTTTCAGCCTGGCTTGGTAAAAACTGAACAATCCATCTCTTGTGTGAGTCTGAACCAGATACACCATTTATAGTAACATTCCACATGTGCAGCTGCTCTGAACAGGTAATACTTACATGGGCTGCAGATTCTTACCTTGCCTACTGTGCCAGGTAGATGCATTAGCATGTGTTAATCAAGAGTGTTAATCCCTGAAGGTCTGTAAAACCATTGTTCTGAGAGCTGCAGGGTCCTTCTCCACCCCAGCTTAGTAAAGACTGGTGAGGTACCTATGGGAACAATTATCTGAGAAAATCTGGTCACGGGACATGTAGCAATAGGACTCGTGTGATGGCTTCAAACTGGAAGAGGGTACATTTAGATTGGATATCAGGAGGAAATTCTTTCCTGTGAGGGTGGTGAGACACTGGAACAGGTTGCCCAGAGAAGTTGTGGATGCCCCATCCCTGGAGGTGTTCAAGGCCAGGCTGGATGGGGCTTTGAGCAACCCGGTCTGGTGGGAGGTGTCCCTGCCCATGGCAGGGGGCTGGAACTAGGTGTCGTTTAAGGTCACTTCCAACCCAAACCATTCTGTGATATGATTCTATAAAACGTCAGAGGTAGCTGTTAAAAGAGAGCAGTGATTTTGTGGTAACAATTCACTTTATACCTCATGTTCACCAGGGAGAGGGTTAAAGACTAATTGTGCTCTGGAAAGATGAAGGCCTTGCTGGAGGAACTGGTGAGCAAAGCCCATAAAGGTGGCAGGGAAAGGGACAGTTGCCCAAAAAGCTGTTTGTTTGGCCTTTTGCTTTTGGTCTGTGGCTGCTGGGCTGTGTGATCTGGCAAAGCAGAGGCCCAAAAGGAACCACCAGTGTGGTATTTTATCGTATAGCCTGTAGTTTCTACACTGGCATCAGCATCAATCTTGTCTTTGTGATCCCTGGCTCTGCTCCTCACAGAGAGAACTTTTTTGCTTGCTGCTAACAACTTTTTCTGTAATACAGAGAGGTCCCTTACCCTGGCAGAATCCAGGTAGCAGAAACCCCCTTCTTTCACATGCTCTTCACTTCTGCTCTTCATTTATCGGTGTGGTATTTGCCAGGTTACTACTCTTGTGTGCTGGGCTGACTCTCTTCACCGCTGTGTGGCTCTCCCATTCACCTCGCCGTTCGGTTTCTTCCGGTAGCCATTAAAGTGATGGGAATGTTATTAAAATAATCTGGTAGAGGAATTATTAAAACAGATTTTAACATAACCCCTTCCCCAATCTAAGGATTACGTTATGATATTTGTTATTGCTCTTCTTTTTTGTTTAAATATTTGTTTGGGGGCCTGGCTATGTACGATGGAGAAAGAACAGAATATTTTTGTGGGTCTGTTTGTGCAGTTTTGGACAGACTCGGTGGCAGCTACAAAAATCCTGCAGGTTTCTTGGTTTGTTCTTCTTCCTTCTGTGAAATACCCAGAGCCCTATCTCATTTTACATAACAAAAGTCGGAAAGCCAACAGCCAAGTTGTGGCTGCCCCATCCCTGGAGGTGTTCAAGGCCAGGCTGGATGGGGCTTTGAGCAACCTGGTCTGGTGGGAGGTGTCCCTGCCCGTGGCAGGGGGCTGGTACTAGATGGTCTTTAAGGTCCCTTCCAACCCAACCCATTCTATGATTCTATGATAATTCCATGCTTTTCCTGGCAAGGTAAATTTGGGAGATTTAGGACCTGCATGTCACGTGTCTTAGAGGAGACTCTTTTGTATGAGCTGGATGCTCTAGTTCAGGACTACCTTTTCCTATGTACATCAATTATTTAGTTATTTAACTGTTGTTTATCTCTTCCATACCTCTTCAAGTCTTATACTTTTCTTCCTTTGGTCTGATGTGTTTCAAATCAAGCCCACACAAATTTTTCAGCCAAAAATTTCTTAGAGCTTACTTATATAGGGGTATTGGTTTGTGACAGTGCTGGAGGAATGAGCCCATGCTCTCAGGCTGAGCCCGGAGTGCCCATGGTGGGGATTTGACCCATAACAAACCTACAGGAACCAAACCCCAAACAAATTAGCCCATGGTGTTAAAATTGCAATTCTGTTCAAGACCGATGTCTTCAGTGCTGGGATGGGCACTGCTCTTAATGCTGCACTCTCTTCCTGCTGTTCGCAAACACTTCTCGCTCAGCTGTGTTTTCTTCCCAGTTGACAGAAACCTTGGCTGTGAAGTGTGGGAATAAAACTTGGGATCTGCCGCAGTCAAGTTTTGTTTTGCTGTTGAAATTCTCACCTCTGTAAAATCATTCCAGGAAAATGTTTTTATTTATGGTGTTTTATTTATTTGCTATTTCGATGACACGTACTCCAGAAATTCAAGAACCCTCCTTTGTTTTCCTGTGTGTATCCAGCTCGTTCCCAAGAAACGGTGTGGCTGCATACTTGTTTGAGATGGAGGCGTGAGGGAAGTGCTGGCTCCCAGCGCCTGTCCCCAGTTTAACAGATGGGAGCTGCGGCTTTCCATGTGCGCCTGTGGAGCTGTGTAAGTAAAACTGTTTCCTATAGAGGTCTTCAGGGCAACCGCTTTCTCCTGCCGAGATGCTGAAATGGAAACGCTTGCTGGCTGTTTTCCTTTGAGGCTGATGCTCTGTCCTCATACAGCACAGCTTTCTAATAGCTGACTCCCAGCGAGCCTCTGAAATACCGAGCAGCTGAAAACCCATCATATGCCTCTCACTGTAGGGAATATTGGCTGCTGGACAGAATTACCCATCCTTAATTACTCTGTCTGTACTGACTATGATCTGCCTGGAGCCATAATCAGATATAAAGAGGCTCTGAAATAAATCTATAGACTGAGTTCTATATTTATGTAAATCTCTTACAATTGAGAGGGCATGCTGGCACAAGTTATTAATGCCACCATATTTTTATCATGTGAATGTGACTCTGTGATGGTGATGGTCAGGGTTTCTGGACATGGCATTGCAGCCACACAAACAAGAAGTTATTTCAGCCAGCCAGTTGCATTTGAGAATGAATTTCATACTTGCAATTCTGTGGTGAAAGGAACTCACTTTACTTGAGGAGAAGGAGAAAGAAGCAGCCTTTTTCTCAGATTTTTTTTAGAACAACTGCACTGATTTGGAGACTGTAATTCCCTGAGGAAGCCGTGTCTCGGCTATAAATACCCCCTGAGCCAGCTCAGCAGCTTTATCTGGACTGGGATTAATTTATAGGTGTTGCATTTGACTCTCACAGGGGGCATATTTCTTATTCTCTGCGGAGCACTGATGAGGAAAAATGACCATGGGAGAGTCTGGGATATCTTTTAATGACCAGCTTCCTCCAGTGTTATTCTGAGCACCTCGATGAGCCTCCTACCTCTCCCAGAGCAAGCAGCCAGAGGAGAGATGACCTCCTGAGGCATAGTATGTGTCTCCAGGGAGAGCAGAAGATGAAATAACAGCTAATATAGTTCCTTTGCCAGTGTATGTGGCTGGTTTTAAATAATAAATCTTTTTAGAAGTTTAATCTAAGTGAAGCTGCCCATGACCCTGTGCCATTGCAAAGTGGAAGGAGGGAGCTGGTAGCGGAAGATCTGCTTTTAGCTGGAGCCAGGCATCTGCCCAACTTGCAGATATGTTTCCTACATTGGAAGAGAGCAGGGCAGTGGGGAAAATGTGGAACTGGGGTGTGTAGACATCAGCCTGGTTAAAGAAAGTTAGAATTAGTGCTGTGAGTGAGGACGTGGCAGAAAACAGGTTAAACTTAATGTAAGGTTGGCTCTTGCAGAGTATTTCCCCAGAGGATGGCTGCTGGTGCTGAGTGTCATCTCCCATGTTTTCCTCCTCATTTTAAAGGCAACAGGATTGAATCCTAAGATGCCGCAGTATTAAAACATGCACAGAAGAGTGTTAAATTTAGCTGTGGAAAAAGCCTGATGAGGGGATCATTATCGACACTGTTCTTCTGAGGTCACTGTTTGGCCTTGAGGAAATTGATAGGTGAATCCAAAACCACAGGATGAGTCAATTTGGAAAAGGATGACATATCCATAGGCTTGTTCATGTTTGCTGTGAAAGAAAGTGGATACTTTTCCCCCATCATAGCTGTATTATGGGAAATATGACAGCTAAAATGCTAACTCTGAAAGCCAGATTAATTTTTACCAGACCCGTAAATACCATAGAATCCTAGAATGGTTTAGGTTGGAAGGGACCTTAAAGATTATCAAGTTCCAACCACCTTCCCATGGGCAAAGACACCTCCCACTAGACAAGGTTGCTCAAAGCCCCATCCAGCCTGGCCTTGAACACTTCCAGGGATGGGGCAGCCACAGCTTCTCTGGGCACATCGAACAGTGGATGGCTCCTTAGCAGGGAAGTGTTCTCAAACACCTGCACATGTGGTATCAACAGAGACCAGCTGTGGGGAGAGGCTGTGCTGTCATAGTTTGTTTTCCGTCCTGATTAAAACTGCCCAGGTGCAATGCTTGCCACCTGCAGCAATACACTGCGAGGCTGCTGTCTGCTCTGCAGACACCAGATTCAGACACAAGTTGTAATGGCTGCTTTTCCAGGCTGACAGAAGAGTATGCTTTTGGCCAGTTCATTGCTGGAGTGGGTCTCAGTTCACTGGGAGCAGCCAATTCATGGTACAGAGCACATCAGAAGCTAAAGATTTCTTGCTCTCAGAAAAAAATAGTTAAATATCATAGAACAAACAAATACCTTTTGGTGATCCTGAACTTGTGGATGCCTTGTTTGGTAACTTAATCTCTGTACTTGAAAATAACTAGCAAAGCATACTCATCACTTCTGATCAAGTTCAGATCAAACTCTCCTCTTCACCCAGCCAACCAAACTTCTGGACTTGCATAGACGTCCCTCCTCATGCATTTTAGGGGAAAGGCTCGTTGTTCAGAACTCGAGGTCTCCAAGAGGGTGATGACAGGCCCCTTACCTCCAAGCACTGCTAAACATGATGCAATCTATAGGCAAAACAGGCCACCTTGCCTGAGCTGTGTGTATGTCTGTGAAAGGTTTTGCATCAGATCAGGGCGGGCAAAGGGAGAAGGAAATGAGATACCAAGGACCAAGCCTGACCTGGCTGCAGTGCTGGCTCTGGCAGGCTGAAGCAACCATCGTGACCAGAAAAAACACACAAGTAGCAGAGAAAGTCTCAAAAAAAGCCCCCAAAAACAACAACAAAAAAGAAAATAGCCTGCAGGCTCTACCAGGAGGTTTGCAGAACAGAATGCAATGCAGAAAGCAGGAGGGCTGCAGCTGCAAGGAATGGTTTCAGAAGCTATTGCTGCTCAGCCTCAGCTGCCTGCTCCTGCAAGGTTTTACAGAGAGCAACCTGAACACATTAGGTGTGACTAGGAAGCATTTGGAGGATTTTTGATGCTTTTCTGAAATGAGTTGTAAGCTAAAGGAAGTTTAAGGTAAAGACAGAATACAGTATTTTTAGTGGTAAGCCCTAAGGAGCAGCATCCTAGGAAACATTTTCTTACAAAGAGCATCCTGTAGGCTATTCTGTTTCATGGCTTGAAAGAACTGTAAAAAATATGCATATTTTTTTTATCCCAGTTTATGACCCCCTGAAGCATAATAATGGGTATAAAACATTAATCTGATTTGTTTAAAAATATTAATCCAATCTTTTGTTTAATGATATCCGGGCACAACTGATAACAAAAGCTTACAGGGTCTTATCTTTTTAAGGAGATATCTAAATGTGATGCCATTCATCACGGTGATAGGTAGTTCCTCAGGCACAAATATGCACATATCGCAGTCCGTGCATGATGACGACCAGATCCAGCTCTGTTTTCTGTCTGCTCTTCTGCGTGGTGCGATCGACAAAGAGCTACGAGTAAGGGCAAAGCAACGCTCTTGACAAATCCCTCACGAGCATTTGGGTTGCTCTCCTATGTGCTCCTCTGGCAGATTTTAAACAAAGTCTAGAAACCTGTGTTGGCCACAGAGTGCCAGTGTAGACTGCAAATAAGAGGACTCTCTTCCAATCAGTCAGGTGTTTTGTTTGAAATTGGATTTTCCCATCTTTCAGTCAGGCTAAGGTGATGGCTGGGCAAAAAGCGGCCCTGGGGTTTGGTGTGTTGAGAAAAGCCCTGGCGAGCAGAGGACACCTGCAGCAGCCCGAGGGACGTGCGGAGGATGCAGTGCTTGTGTCGAGTCATGGTCCTACGGCAATGCCAGGTCTGTGTCACCCAGTGCCGACTTCAGCTTCAGTAACCACTTTAAGGTAAATGTTCTAAAGAGATGTGCTAGATGTCCCATCCCTGGAAACATCCGTCTGTGGTTTCAGCAGGATGGGACTACTGTAAGTGCACAACATCAGAGAAATGTGAAATCACCCTCATAATCTTTTAAATTACTGTATTTTCTTTCTTTTCCAGTCTATCTGTGCATTCTTTAAACTGAGTTTATCAGCTGTGATATGTCAAAACTTGTTACTGTGGTTAGCATGCAACACTGAGGTTGCTTTTCTAATATTCTAGTTGCATCTCTAGTTCCAAAAGCGCTTATGCTCTAGCTCCCCATCATGAAATGGGGTTAATTGCACATCTGGTTCATCTCTTGTCTACCAAAAGTAATTTGATTTAGAAATCCTTTGGAGTTGTGTACAGGCAAAAAGCACCTCAAAGGAAAACTTGTTCTCAGTTTGGCCTCTAGGTATTTTTGTTTCGTCTTCTTGCAAAACTTGCACTTTCAATTTATGATTACTGGAGCAGAAAAATATTATTTTTTTTTTTACTCTTGAAGTTCTGGGGAAGTCTAACTAGAGAAACTGAGGTACAGAGGGCACGAGGTGGGAAACCAGACTGAGGGACAGATTTAAGCCATACAAAGAGCCTGGGCTGAGTTCCCATTTATGCTAAAGGTTTGGGATTATTCATTTGTTTTGGAGGCTGGGGCAGAACCTGGCAGAACGGTGGGGACAGAGTGAGTGGGGAACCGAGTTCTGCACAACTTGGGAAATACTCTTGCCCCAACTGCTTCTTCTGGGACCGGTTTCTATAAGAATTAGGCAGAAGACAAGGGCAGAGCAGAGAGAGCTTGTTTGTTTAGACACACAATGTTTGCCTTTATTTCCTTCTATCTTTTCTAAGGGCTGTGACGGCACTTCCTTCCTAGTTCATTTGTGTGGCTGCCTGAAAGGGATATGTCTAAATAGGGGTCAGAGCGACTGCAGGGCAGTTTGCTTGTTTGTTAAACAATATGGGAAGAAAACAGAGGCCATGAAGAATACTTCCCTCCCCTCTGTGCCCCGGGGAACATTCTTTATAAAATTTGGCAGCAGCTCTTTCATTAGAAACCAGCAAACCACTGCACAGAGCAGCCGGCCCTGGAAACTGTTTTAGCAATTTAACAAGAGAGGAAGAGGAGGCACAGGAAAGAAGCCTTAAAAAAAGAAGAAAAAAAAAAAAAGTGGTATAAAACTTCATAGAAAAACTCTAAATCAGTAAGATAGAGCATTTAACAGTAAAAAAATATGTAGCAATTGGGCTTGTCTTTCTGCACGGTGCATTATAAACAGAAGCACAGTAAGTATCATGTCATGTCCCAGATTGTGCTGCTTATCAATTTAAATGAATGCTCTCTATCTCTGACAGTGACCATTACAAGATCTTTCAGAAAAACAGCACGAGAAACTTCCTGCGGCCTCTTGTATAAAACATGTCCAGAGGTAAGCCAAAGCATCTAGGGCAGAAACTGAAGCATGAGAAAAATAACAGGAACTTCTGTAAATATATTTTTCGCCAAGCTGTATCAAAACCACACCTCTGATGACTAGTAGTGAATGCCAACTGTTAATGATATACTGAAAATAATTACATCTGTAACAGAGTTGATGGTGCCAGAAATCAGCTTGTTTTGCCTTCTTTCCTCAGACAACTTGGTGCAATTTTGAATCGGTGCTTCTGGTCTCTGTTTCTAGAAGTAAGCTGGGGATATGGTTCTATCCAAGCCTAAAACTTTAGACATTTAAACCTCCCCAAGGTCTGCCAGTTGATTAGGATTTTATCAAATACATGCCTTGCAGTCTGTTAGCCATGACTGGCCTGCTAAAACCTCTGTGCTCCTCAGCGGCAGGGCCTCTGAACCCCGTCACCGTTCTTGACGGGTCATTCATTCCCTCATCGATCTTGCCTTCCCCAGTAGGATGCTCAGGGCTTAGCCTTTCCTCCTTCCCCAGTCCAATAAGGCTGATTAATTGAACCCAGTTCGATAGCTATTCTGCCTAGTCTTGTTTGCAAACAATGCGACAAGGCGAGGGCTTTACCTACAAGGTTATATGATATTTTTATAGACAAGCATTTATTCTTGTCATAGGCTGGAAAAGGGAAGAAAGCAAATGTGAATATATTTTATTTTTAGACTTTTTCTCTACTTTTCTACTTGCTCAAGGTCATTCTTAAAAGGCCTCCAAACACAATTTAATGTGTTTTTGGAGGCCTCCAAAGCCAAATCAGGGAACTTGCAGACCATGTGCTGCATAGTGTTAGTGCTACTGAGTGCATCGCTATGGTCCTGGAATTCACTAGTGGTTATGACTTCTAAATGTGGTTTGTGTCCACTTTAATAAAATACTTGCTGTGCATTATTATAAATATGTGTTTCTATGCTGCTGGTGCCATTTGATTCAATGAGGAGCATGGCACACAGATGGGATGCCCTTGAGGGAAGGGAATAGCTGTTTGTTCTCACTGCATAAGACCGAACATCCTCTCATTTTGTCTCTTTCTCCCCTTGCTGGGAGGTGGATGCCTCACCATTGCTGAGGATTTACAGGAGGCAGTACCGGAATTTGGCAGATACAGTATTTTCTGCGTGCTTTTCCCATCTTAGAGAGTGGAGTGTAGTGTCTATGTGGAGGAAGGGCAGGTGCGGTTTTCCAGACATGTTACCTTAATGCACCTGCTTTTCTTTTTAGAAGGTCTAGCAAGGCTTTCACAACTGCGTTTCTATGCATCAAGAAGCAATATTCGTTGTCATCTGATGGTGAATGAAATTGAAGTAAAGTTTAACCTTTTTCTTGCTTTTATTTAAGTACTGACTTTAACGTAGTTCTAGCTTTGTAGATGTGTCACTGAGGTGGGGTATTCAAAATCAACTTGGATTATTATTTGTATTATCATTACTGAATGCTTTATTACTTGTTTTATGCTTTAGAAGCCCCAGTTGATAAATGATATAGGTGACAAAGGCTTCAATAAGAATTTTTATCCTGCGGGCACTGGTGGTAAGGACTGTACATTTCAGAAATTTTAAGGGCAAAGATTACAAAATTCCCTAAGGCCTTTTTTTTTATATATATTACAACAACAACAAAAAAGGCATTCCTATAGGTCAGTGAAAAACCCCATGTGTGCTCTTCACACATTCTGTTGTGCTGCTGTGGTGCTGGCAGGTATTTAGAGAAATGAAAAGAGTATAGACTGCTGGAGACCAAGTGAGTGAGTTAAAACAAATATTTTGGTATCTTTGCATTCCTTTTCAAATGTTTAAATGGACTACTTAAAATATGCTCTATTGTACAATTTTCCCCAGTGGTAGGGGTAAAAAAGTGGCCTATAGGAACTTTGCTAACCATACCGTCAGTATTTCTATAAACTTGAATTATAGCCTAGCTAAAGATTACATGTTTAACCAGCTCACAACAATGCCTTGACTGAAATTTATTTTCTTTTAACTGTTTTTGAAACAAAGGAGAGTTCTTACCAGATGACCTCTTTGTTTTGAATAGATATTTCAGACTGCTATGTCAATAAACATCTTGGTAGTGTTTGGCCAACTGGGTCCTCTTCTTCATTTTAGAAGAACCCTTCCTCTGTTACCCACATCTTGCACACCATCTTAGTACTAGCTGTGTTATGAACATGATCTACTTCTGCTATTAGGTGTCTTATTTTAAAAAAAATAAGATAGTTGCCTAAAGTGACACTCAAGTGATTTAACTGAGGCCACCCTCTTGAAATTCCTATTTCATTTGCCAACAGTCTTTCAACTTCTCTAATAAATGAGGCACAAGCCCCCTCAAACCAGAGCCATCCCTGCTATACTGTCCTATCTTTATGCTCTTAACAGGCTTATCTCATCAAATAATGGAAAAATGATATTTAATTTCGCTCCCTGGAACACATACATAAATGCTCTGGCACTTTTAACACTTAACCTTTTGAATATTTGATTTTTTGGAATAGAAATATTCTATAATTCACTGAGAATTCTGTTCCTCAGGGACTTTTTTGTTTTTCATATTTTATAAAGCCTTAAGAAATGTCTGCATGGGTCAGGAAGAACTGTGATGTTCAGACCCACCACATCAACTTTTTATTACCTGAGCTAATGAGGTGACTAGTAGAAGACTGGTAGCTGGAGAGGCATACACAACACTTCTGATGTAGGGCTTTTTCTTCTCCTTCTTGGAACAAAAAAGAATTGACCGTATGGAATAATGGATTTGATTCTCAGCATGACAGGGAAAGCATGCTTATCAGTTATAGATCTTTCTGGGCTTTGAGTAAATGTTAGAAAAAGCAAAAGACTCTCCTAGTTGTCTGGTAACCTCCCCGTGCTGATCTTCATGCTCTTGGCTCATAGTGGGAGGCAGGCACAGCATCTTCTCCTTTAAATGAATGTCCACTTCTAAAAAGCATAAGGAAACTGCATTCCATAACCTCCAGTGTAATTCTTAGAGAAAGACTTGGTCCTTAGCAACTTCCGAAATAATTGAGTTACTTAATTGTAACTTTATTTTTGACACCATAATGTTTCTTGCTCAGCAAGGCAGTGCTACCCAACACTTACAGGAGAAAACTGCTGGCCTTTAGGTCTTGTAATTTTGCCAAGTAATGAAGAGAGGGTCTTGATATTGCCGAGGAGATCAGCTGCAGTGGAGGGAAGCAGCACCACAGGAAGGGATCGTGGCAAAAAAAAACACCTTGAAAGGACTGGCAAGGAGCTCTTTTTGAGGTCTTTAGAAGCCAGTAGCAGCGACTGGTCCCTGCCAGGAGCCGGCTGCTTGTGGGTGGGCTGCCGAGGCCCCCCCCGGCCCCAGGTAAGAGAAGCCTCTTGGGTTGGAAAGCGAGCAAGGCCCAGGGAGCGGCCAAGGGCCTGTCAGGGAGCATAGGGGAGGAACCCCAAGCTCTGTCAGTTAGACAGGTGAGTCCTCCTGGTTATCCTCACCCCCCTCGGTAGGAGTTCAGCCAAGGTCACCACCCAGAGGAAGGACATACGCTCCACCCTCAACAGAATGGATGTGGGAACCCAGAGAGAGCTCCCACAGAAATACACAGCTGTGCAGGTCACAGGCTGCAGGGAGTGCCAGGACCTATTACTGGTAACAGATGACAGCTGTGAGACCTGCTGTATCAGATGGGAGCAGATCAAAGATCTGCTCAGCATGGTGGCAGAGCTGAAAGAAGAAGTTGAAAGACTGAGGAACAACGGGGAGAAAGGCGGCAAGGGTTCAGGAGCCCCTGTA
>VXAK01005251.1:368414-420013 GCA_013399435.1 Arenaria interpres | reverse complement strand
AAAAAAAAAAAAGCTATTTATGATTAATAGAGGACCATTTTTTAATTCTGTTCTATTTCAGTTTACAGAAACTCAGTTCGTGACCATTTAGTTTAATTGTAACATTAAACAGGTTCATTAACTAATTAGGTCTTGTTCTCCTACAGAAAGGGATTCTAAGGAGGGAACACAACAGTGAAAGAGCAGCAAAATTTTCTTGCACTCTCATGATCTCTACCAACATGTCACTGTTTAATTGTTAAACCAGGTGGAACAGAAGAGGACAAACGTACTGCATGCACTGCAAAACCCCTAAGGATTTCTAAATTTCCCAGAATCTAAACTGGAAACTCGAAGTCCTGTAAATTGCTCAAATATAAACACTTTATCAAAATCTATGAGAGTGGCTTGGAATTAATGAAGAAAAAATGTTCTTTGAGCTCTGAAAACACACAGGGCAAATATTATCAAGCCAACCCATACCTAGAATGCTAGGTATGGAACCTAGAGCCAGCTCTACTTCACTTTTGCAGTAAAAGACCACAAATATCTGGAATATGTATTTCAGTTGCACCATTTTTTTTAGAAGAGCGTTTTGGGAAATGTACGTAGGGGAACAGACAGTGTAATACTCAGAGGTTACAACTTCGTATTCTGCATTGTTGTCATCTGCAACAAGTAAAATCAAATCTCCAAAGTACTGCTTACTCACTGGATGATAGATATTGAAGAATCCCTTGCAGGTAGGAAGCCTGTAGTTTTCATCAATCTTCTCCACACCTCTCACAGTAAGGAACACACCAATAGGAGAACCGAGAGCAAAGAAAATATCTGGTTCAAAGTCCAACGCGCTGTAAACCACAGAAACCTACAAGACAGAAATCAGACACAGAATCTCTCAGAACTGCCAACTAGTTAATAGAATGCTTAGCTAGGAAACAAAAACAAGTTGTGTATTAAACAAACCACATGATCACAGTACTTCCAGGAATCTTCAGCTGCATTGCCCTCTTCCACACTAATACTAATGGGACTAGTACATTTTAACACTGTAATATTAAAATGCTTTTCTTCAAACAAAAAGAAATCAAAAGCACAAAAAAATAAAAAATATATTTAAAACAGGAAGTCTTTGAGGTTTGGTTTTAAGTTAAGTTTGAGGTAAGACTTAAGTATAACACCATAAACGGGTCAATTTAGGCAACCGAGTTAAATACAGCTTCACAGAATCAATCAATGTCACTCACACAGTTCTGCTTCTGGAACAGAACTGTATTTTCAGCTCGCTCACTGCTGAAAGAAAAAATGAATTGTGGTGGCATCCCCGTTATAGTAAGTTTTGGGTTTCAGTAATCTAACACACTCACCCAACCCTCCTGTCAAAGGGTAAAGTTCTGCATAGACATAGCTTTTGTACAACAACCAGGGGAACCAGCACAAAGTCATCAACATTAAAAAAAGAAGAAAAAAAAACCAAAAACACACAATGAAAAAACCACAAACCCCCAAGCCATAACAAAGCAAAAATACGGCGTTGTTCCAAATAAATCATTTAGATCTATGTACTCTCACCTGGCCAGTTCCAACTTCAAAATACTCGTAGTCAATGTTCACAGAAGAAACGGATGCACCAACTGGAAGCTTCCTCTTTGAGTGCATCTGACCAGGCTCTGAAGGGGAGACAGGAGTACCTGTCTCTTTTGATTTTGGGGCATCTTCTTGAGTTTGGAGTGTGGCAGTCAGCACTGCCTTCTTTTCTGCTGCTGCTTTCTTTTGTTCCTTTTGAGACAAGTTTCAAAATCAGGAAAAAGCCAAAAAAAAGGTTATTTCACAGTTGTCAATATTCCTTTAATACAGCCATGATGTTAACAGTGTTTTAAAAGAAGTTACTTCACAGCAAGGAATCTGTTACATTTTTTTCAGGAATTAAATAAGTTGTTAAGAAAATGTATTTACCTGCTTGGTTGCTCTATCTTTTACAAAATTAGCTATTTTCTTTCTTGGTCCAAGAGGTATCCCCATTTCCTTCAGGTCGTCAACTGTACACATCAGCTAAAAAAAAAAAAAAAGCAAACATACACATCAAAGCATAATTTATAACTTTTCTAGTAACATATAATTTCTTATTACTAGTGACTTACAAATTATAGGTAAGATATTTTATAAAGCCGCAGAAATTACAAAAGATTAAAAAGACATGATACAAAGTGCCTTAACATAGTTGGGAGGTGGAGGGGGACGGAACAAGAAAAAGAGAGCTTTGCGTAACGTTTAGTCTTCACGTGATGCATTAATCATCTTACCTTTGACACTGCTTTCATGCCTCATGGTACACAAAACTCATGAAGAAAAAAAGAAAACCAAAAAACAACCCCAAACTAACAACAAAATCCCCCAAACGTAAATTTCTACACCCTGCCAATCCCCATAAGTCAAATGAACGTTATTGTACCAGAGACTCCATGTCAATTCGTTCCTTTTCAAATGTGCTCATGTACTCCGACAAACTAAGCATTTCCAGAGTCTTCTGCAAAGTAGGAACGTCATCCTCCACTTCAGGCTCGCAAAGGTCATCACCAGAAGTAGTAATTGAGGAGCCCAAGGAACTGGTATCTTCAGTCATCTTAAGAAAAACAGCACAGAAAGAGAATCACACCATCTAACAGTGAAAAACTAATATTCAGCAAGTAAAAACAAGTTAAATTACTGTATCTTAAAAACATTATTATGTAAGCTTTGTCACTTTATGCCCATTTTTAGTAAAGTAGGATACAGATTTTTTCCACTAATAATAGACTAGCAACATACATGTTTAAAAATTACTGAGAGGCAAAAGGTTTCTTGAACTTTCTGATACTCAGGAATACTTTCTTTTAATCATCAAACAACTGGTCACTGCTTCTAGCCTGAACACAGATAAATTCTTTCCCTCTTATGCATCTTCCCCACCATACACATACTGTTACACACAAGTTACACGTCCACAAGGGTCAAAGGTGATGTTCATGATCAAATCCCATTATTGGCCTACTTGGAACTTGAGAGAGATGCAAACAGTTTGCCCCGAGAACCAACAATGTTTACAAAACTGCACATTTCCATTAACATGTTAAAATGTACTATCAGAAGCAGAAACTAACAGACATTCTGAAAACTTAAGAAATAAGTTGCTGAAAATATCAGATCTATTTGCCTAGAAAGGCTAATATGCAAATTACCTGTTTATCATGAACAGCCACATCCTTTACTGTCCCATTAACACCAGAGAACGGTCCACTATTTACTGATGAAGCCAAGTCCTTCTGGTTAGACAGTATGTCAAATAGAATTAAGGAACCTGGAAACAGGAATGAAAGTTGCCTTGGGACAAACATCCGATTTTCCTGTCCCTAAATCCCAAGCAAAATTTACATACAACAGTAATAGCAATGTATAGATTGATTGTGTTCACGTTAATATGTGGGTATTTTAGTTTTAATTCAGCCATCTTTTTTGATCATTCTCAACAAAAAGCAAACCTTTTTTTTTCCCCCTGTTCATGCTTTGTGTCGTTGCCGTGATTAAACTGTCTTTCCTCAGAGACAATCTTAGACTGCTTGCCAAACTGGAGGAAAAGTTCCAGCACAAATCAGTATGTCATATTTGCTATAACATTTATTCCATGTTCCAAAAAATTAGCTTACTTTTACTACGTGGGGACTCTGGGACACGGAAGTTACCCACCTAACAGGACACCAGATATCTAATTTGTGTTTAAAAGTTGACAGGTTAATAAGTCTCCATGAGGGAAACTAAAGGGGAGGGGAGCGGGGAATGTTTGCATCCGTGAAGTACTAACCTTCTCTCAAATCTTTATAAACATAGCTGTCAAGAGGTGTTTGACTTTTAGTCAGCAGCATTCTGGAAGACAGCCATGCCTTATCAGCTAATTTTAACCTTATGCTTAATGAAGGTTCTATTTCCCATAGTGTAGGAACGTTGGTTTCATCCCAAATCAATTCCTTTGATAATTACCTAAACTGTGCCCAGCCACAGAGACTCCTCCTTTGAAGTCAGGGTTGCGACTCATGAAAAGCGCGTACAAACGATTCATTTCCATCCCCACTTTATCCACAATCGTCTGGCAGTAGGTGGGGCTGTTGTAAAACAGTATGTCAAGGAGCGTTTCGTTGGTGAAGTGGCGCAGGCGTCCAATGCTTGGCAAAGTGATTTTTTTTATGTTCCTAGTAACACAAAATCATTAATTAGAAGCACGAATGCCTTCAAAAAAAATGCAGGTAAGAACTTTGTTAACTTTTGAAATGACAGGTATCAGATCTGCAGTGTAAATATTACAGATATGGTCTCCATAGACATTAACAAAACATAGGGCCTTCTGGCCTCGTTGCGTATTCATACATTAGTGCTATCTACTGAATGTACATATTTGAGAAAGATACAGCTCCCTTTTCTCTCTCCAGGCTGAAGGGATGGCTGAAATAACCTCTTCTCTGTTCGAACCCCGCTCTCATACTAACAGGGAAGTTCTGTGAGTAGATTGGTAGAAGTGGAAGAGAAAAAGAGCTCATATATAAAAACTGAAGGTGAAACTGAAGTAACAGGAAACGTAATGCTCTCTTTTTGGTGAAAAAAGCTTGGCATCACCACCTGCCAGCCTGGAGTTAAGATAGCTGCAGGAAGAACTGAGACTGCCTCAGTTAGTCAGCACTGCCTGGTTTGATTAACAAAATGAGGATCCTTCCTCAGGATAACGCAGTGTTCAAATGAGAATAAAAGGCTAAAACTCTAGGAAAGCAGTATGACTAGACTGAGCTAGAACAGCCTGGAGAACACCAGTGTGCACTCTAAGTGGTACAGCTGCTACCCTTGCATTTTCCACTTCCCTATCTTTGAGCAAGAGAAAACAGCTTGAAATGTCAAGAAACAGCAAATCTATTTTAAAAATCACACCAAGAAGCAATTTTAAAATAGATTTGAAAATGCTGTAACGCTCCTACCCAAACATAAAGACTTTGTTTCAAAAAAAAAAAAAAAAAGTAAAAAACCAAACCGAAAAACGCCACCACCTTAGCTCAACTGCCTAATCATAATTCAAGCACTACTCTGGGACCGGACAGAGGGCTCAATGCCTTCCTCAAAACCAGGACAGTGATAATTCCTTGGGTCAATCTCAGTGAGACTACGGGAAGGTACAGGAGAGAAAATTCTCCATTCTAAATTGTACCCTCTTGTTGCTGGACAATACATCTCCATGCTCACCACCTCATACTTACCATCACTATTTCTACACACTCACTCATCATCATATATCAATGCATTAGTCTGTTTCATGAAAATGCAGCACTGAAAAAATGTGCGTGTCTGCGTGTGTATGTATATATTTATCATGTCACTTAGTGTCATGAAAATAAACAAAATATGCCACACACCTTTCCACTTTCCCTATACTCCTCATCAAAATGTTAATTAAAAAAAAAAATTAGTGATTCTCTTTTGTAACTCAGTCATTCATTTATTCATCTAGCCTAAAAAGCATATTAACTTCTGTTTATCCACTTTACAGAAACCGTTAAGGTGCAGCTTGTATGAAGTTCTCAACATTAAACAATATACTGACCTGTCTACACCCGTTGCATCTCCATGCAGAGAGCTGTGCCAGTGAACTGGGAGGAATTCCACCCTGCTCACTTTGCGTTCCTCTAAAGATTTCTTAAAGTGAGTCTGCAACAACTTCAGAGAAACAGTCCTGAAATCATCGACTGTAGAGAAGAAGAGTAGTGAAAATCTGATAGTAGCAGTACTCAAGTAACACACAATTACAAATATTCTTTTCTTCCCCCCGCCCTCCACCTCCAGTTTTAGCCATGGAACAAAAATGGACAAAACTGGAAAGTAGAAAAATCTTTTCAAGCATTACTCCTCCAACTATAAGAAAGCATGTATTTATTTTTTTTTAAGAAGTGGATTTTCTAGCACGCTTCTATTTATCTCACAATGAGTGCATTTTCACTCCATGACCAGACATTCTTAGTTTACTCAGTTGTGCTGGAGTATATTTAAAACAAAAAAAAACCCAAAAAAACCCCCAAAAAAGCAAACAAAAAAAATCACCCTCGACACAAACACCACCACAGACACAAACCACGCAAAGCAAAACCATACACCTACACTATAAAAAACCCACACCCCATACACCCCAAAAGCCAAACCACTCTGCAAGTCTAATATAGAGGACTAATACTAACAGTTAAGGCTGTAAGTCCAACAAAACACAGATTCTGCTGTTGGAAAATAATCAGGAAAAAATTCTACCAGAAATTGAACTTCTTAACATTAGAGAAATTTTTTTTTCCTTTAAAGACACACTTACCTGAATACGAGATACAGAGACATATAAACAATTAAGAATACAACTACTTATTAAACAAGCAAAAAACTTACCACATTCAACAATGCTTCTAAATCTCAAGTCACATACAGGACCTATGCCATGAACCATAAATACTAGATGGTCAATTTGGGACATTTCTCCTGTAGAAAAAGAAAATAAAAGAATTCAGAGTACCAATATGTACTGTGGTGGTGAAGTTTAGAGTCAAGCAACCTTAAGATATACTTGCTTTATAAAGCCTACCGCATAACAGGGTCCAGGACATAACAGTCCACAGGAGTCCTTTGAGTAAAAAAAGCCAAAACCAGATAAATTCTTTCAAGTAGCTTCAACTAAGGAAAAAGTTTAATCTTTAGGCATTAACAGTGCATTGCCACTCCATCCATTAGGGTCCTACTTTGCACAGAAACAAACTGACTGCTCAAGTTGCAGACCCATGTACAGTAATCACGTACCATCTGGAATTTCATCGTGGTCATCATCGATTCCACGTTTGACTACCCTTGGTCTTGCCTGACCATCCTGAGTGGTGCCCCATTCATCTGGCGTGGCAGAAGGTTGGAACTGAACTATGACCTGAAAAAAATATATTGTCCAATTATTCACACAAAAAACCCCCTTATGATTCATATTGTTAGTCTGAAAGTATTACATGGTTTAACACACTTTTTGACTGATTGCTTTACTTTGCATCCGAGACAACTGTTTTCTTTAATTAGCACGTATGCAAAAAAAAAGCCTTAGAAAACCCAAGGGCTATGCCTTGCAGCGGCAACAGCTTCATTAAAACTAGATTCCAAAATAATACAAATAATTCTTATTACCTTGAAAAGCAACCACATGACTTAAAGAAAAGTAACCCCTAGTTGAAGAAGCTGGCCTACTCAGGGATTCTTAATAATTTTAACTCTTCAAACAAGTATTATTCCAGCTCCTCTTTCCTAGATCCCCGTACCTGGTTCTTCCTTAACTGCCTACTGTATTCATGAGGAAAATGAACACTATTCCAATTTACAATTACTCTATCATGGAGAAAAAAAAAAAAAAAGAATAGTTCTTTTCAGGGAAGGACAACAATATGCAAAGTAGCCCAGGAACCCCAGAAAGAAAGGAATTCAGTAACACCACTTTGTAAGACTTAACACTGACTCAGAGTAGCCTGTGCTCTTATTTATGACACCAAGTGGTTTAAGTGCTCACTCCTTTTCTAGGTTTTTACTGCACAGAACTCCTTAATCAGCATTAATAAGTGCTTAAAGTAGGAGCAACTTTGATTCTTTCTAATCCTTTAGTTATTTTATTTATTTATTAAATACTGCATCTGTGATAAGTGAACAGTTACCACTATTGCTCAATAAGACTAAAGTCCATATTTTAATCACATGAGACTGTTATCAGAGTATTTAGAACAACTTTCAAAGTTTCTTTTGCTATACTTTTTCATGACCTAAAAACAGTTGCACTGGAAGATTTCTCATGGCTTAGATACAAATACCAATTACCTTACAGTTAGATGAATGCTCTTTTCCACATGAAAGCTCTTTGCTTAAATTACCTTCCACTTGGTACGGACTGAGGTTAAACTAGTTCAAATTGCCTCCCGTTTGCTACCAGTTATGCTTAATCAATAATATTTACTATGCAAACCCTCCTTCTTCTTAGGTTTCAGAGAGTATTGTCTTCTAATCACATGACAGCACATTGAAGCAAGCAGGAGTTCAGTGTTCTAAAACCATTATCATCTTTAATGCACAAATATTCAAAACTATCAACGAGTACTTTTCAAGCAAGACTAAGGCTGCACTCAATTTATGCTTCCATCGACCTACTCATTTACCCCTAATGAATTCTGTAAGAACCAATTGCCAAAATTACCTTGGGATTATGCATAACAATTGTCTCCCCATTTGGGAATTCAAGTCGCCGATGCCATTGATTTGTAGTTACAGCCCTTTTATATTCTGCCTGAAACAGTAAACAAGTTACATAAAATCAGTATGCCTTCTCAGCCAAACTATTTTTTGTATCATCTGTAACATTAAGATTATAATCTACATAACTTTATTCATACAAAAGCATCACGTGAAGCACTACGCAAGTTGACATTAGGTCACAGCAGTGCAGGACCTATCGCATGGGCAACGTGCCCTTCCAGCCACTCCCTGTTCCAGGATTTGCTTGCTTACATTCCAGAAAGTACAGCCTGGAAATCAATTTAATGAAACACAAAGCAGTATTTCTAAGGTCATAAATACAAAAGTATCAAGTTCTTTGTGAAGTTTATGTAAAAGGTAATACTAACCTCTAGTTTATCGCTAAAATCCTCAGTGTAAGGAATAAACCGGCTGTCCTTGTCTCCCTTATAAAACCACATGCATCGTCTCACTTCAGAAGGCTCTTCTTCCCAGTAAACAGCTTTCCTTACTCTGTCGTACAGGTACACATCATAGCGTCCCCCGTCAGTGCTCAGAACCACGCTCTCGGGATCAGGCTGGACTATGACACAAAAGTCACACTGGGTTACAATAATAACACATGCCATCTTTTTTCCCCTCTCATCCCAGCCCCAATCGCTCCTGTGATGAATATTAGGCCACTAAGATACTTATAACCATGGAAAAGAAGCTTCATAACACCAGGCAGCCATTGTGTTGCTCCTAAAATGCTTCTAAACGCCCTGTACACCACAAAGAAAGCTTTGAACAACTCCCAAATGTGAATACCTATTCCAGAACTGTCAGAGTTTAACAGAAAAGGCAAAGCAAGACGCAGGTAATTAGGAGTTCTATGTGAAAATGCACTGTCTACTAGGGACATACATCTTAACACTGACAGCATCGTGCAACAGATCATGTAAGTGGAATAAATTAAGTGGCACAAAATACACCTTCAAGATACATATTAACATTACTTATTATTGCCATATCACACTCTCATAGGAGTGGCGTTACTCTACTATCTTCCTTCTAGTCCTTCTGTTCACCTCTGAGTAAGATACAACTTACCAGAATTATAGACTTCCTCCAGTTTTGCAGAATCCAGAATGCTGAACGGCATCCATATTTGCTTGTCCTCCACCTCCTTACAGTAGAACCAGTGGGGCTGAACCGGCTCATATTGGTTCTGCAGCAAAACAGGCGGTGCCTGGACCAGGGGACCTGCCGGCCTGGGAGCTCGCAGCTGTGACTGTGGAAACTGAAAATACGTATGGGCTCATCACCTCAATCTCACATAGTTTTTACAGAACTCATCTATACTTTGCTATAGACAACACTCTGAGCCTTTACTCCTAACGTTTTTCCTCCCGAAGAACACTGTCTATAATATTTTTAGAATGAAAGATAAATTGTCCTCTTTATCATGCTTTTTGAAAACTTGCACCTTTTCAAATAAAGGATGTGAATTTCATTCCCACAAATACTGTTAAAAGGTGTTGAGGTCCAGCACCTCAATTACCTAAAACCAATAAGATTTAAGATACTCTCCAAATTTTCAAAATTCAGGCTGAGCTTATTTCTTACAGCCACCAAATTTGACATGAAAATCAAGCAAACAGAAGTTCTGAAATTCTTTAGTCTAAAACTCCAGATTGTTTAGGTTCTACTGCCTTCGCTATGTTTTTGGTCACTACATAATCTTTCTATTCTTTATTCACACTAGCAACAATATAGTAATAGCCCAGTCAAAATAAAAACAATTTTTCTTGTTTTCAAAGAAAACTTGTCAGGTTATTACTAACTCATTCACATTATTTTAATAATGCTTTTGTGAAGGTATAAAAATGAATAGAGAGTAATGCTTTATATCACACAAAATCCTCAAGTGATGTGTTTCAATGGGTTTGCTGGCAATTTATGTGACTTAGAGCATAATTTCAAAGAGTGCTCGCGTCACCAGCAAAACCAGCTTGAAAAGAGATTTTTAGCCCATGTCTTGCAAATGGCTGAATGACCTGATTTACAGCAGCGGCACAAACAACACAGTAGCACAGCTGAAATGGCAGCAAGCGTAGTGACAGAAAAGAGGAACAGAACTCCACAACCTGGATTTGTTTCTGATGTAACTCCAGCCTCAGAGTACACTCCCTTCCAAGATCAGGAGGTTTTCCTAAAGCAACAGTTTCAGGCTAGTTCTAGTGAAAATACTTTGCTATCAGAAATGGTTCAAGAATTTTTCTGGGGTGTTTTTGGGAAAAAGGGAAAATCTTCAGAAGATAAAACATGCAATTTGAAGAGGAAAGCGGCTTAAGTAGTTTAGTTCTGGTACCAGGACATCAGGAATGATTTCTCTACCTGTGTTAGTGACCCTGGAGGTGTCTGATACATCTGGACCGGTGGCACAGAGGATGGTGGGTGAGCAGGTGCCTGGCTCTGCTGCAGCTGCGGCGGAGTAAGGTAGGGGTTAGCTCTGCTGCTGAGGGTGGTGTGCCGATAAGGGTTATACCCTTGCTGAGATGTTCCTTGGGGAAGAGAAGACGCATTTGCAGGCGGGGGACAGCTCTGCTGAGGGGTCTGATAAGCTGCAATTCCCACCTGTGAAGTAGGTGGTGCACCGTAAGAGGACTGTGATTTGGGAATATGTGGTGAAAAGGCATTTTGCCCATCCTGTGACCCAGACACAAGTGGAAGTGAAGTTGGAGGCCTGGAGAAGGCTGGTGCTCCAACAGGTGGTGCAACAGTTGTTAAGGGAGGCTGCCCAATACTTCCAAATGGGTCACTGCTGCTGGGGACTTGAGAGAAATAGTTGAAAGTCTGTGGTGGATTCGGGCTGGCTGAAGTCTGACCCAAGAAGCTGTCCTCTTCACCAACGTCTGCAGAATCATCTGCAAAAACAAAAACATCGCTACAGATATTGTGAGAAGTTCAAATCAGTTAGTGTATGTAGTCAAAATGTTCTGTAACATTATCAGCTATTTCCAAAACCTCTGTTGGCCCCCATGAAGCTGAAAGTATTACAAAGCTTACACATCCTTGATGACTAAACACACCATCAAATGAAACAAAAGATACCAAGTCTTCAAGAGCATTTAAAATGGACCATAAAAGTCACTCAGTGTAAACAGATAACGCAACAAAAATAAAAACTCTGAAATAAGAGCCCCAAGTATGACCAAAGCCAGGGCCTTCCCAAGCCAACTTGGCAAAGATCCCTGATTCCAGGGCACTAAAATCCCTTCCAGTTTCCCTTACGCCTATCAAATGCAAGAGCAGCCTTGGTTCATTTCTTTTCACCATGAAACCACTTACCAAGCATAGGACTTTATGCTCTCGCTTTTAGAGTTCCAAGATCAAATTCAAAAGTAGAGCTTAAGGTTATTCCCAAAGAGACCAAACCTATGGGTCGAGCAACCCATTCTTGCCTGTTCCTTTAACAGTGCCCTCACAAGGTTTCCCATTTGACTCGCAAGGTGGCCACAACTCATCAAGTCATTTGATGAACAAAGCTTATTCCAGTGCTCCCTAAAAATCCTAGACTAGGACAAGAGCTAAATCTCTGGTACAGAAAAGTAAGTCCTCATTCTGCATAATTGCAGGAGAGGGCTTGGAAAGGTGCAAGGTCATGAGCGCCCTTTCACATAAAGAAAATACATAAATCAGGTCCAATGCAGCCAATGCAATCTGCAGAAGTCATAAGAGTGTTGTCATCTGCTCTGACAACCAAGTAAGTCCCAGGCCATGGGGAAAAACCCACAGAGCTATCATTGCTTCTCTGCTACTCAGTCCTCAGCCAAGAAGAGAGACCAAGCATCTCTGCAGCTACAAGCAGTCACTAACAAATGTCTTTATCCGCAGCCAACATAACTGTAATAGAGAGTATCAAGGGAGCACAGGGGAATCCACAGAGAAGTCTCCCTAGGAAGCTGCTGTTCTAATTAATTAATCATAAAAGAAGCAGCTGCCATGACTAAAAAGGACTTTTTGAACTATCTTTTATTTACTAGTCTTTTCAGACACTGTTAACTTGAGGCAAGCATCACCCGCATTTATCAATTTCTCTTACTTTCACCTATAGCATTTCATTCCACTTTGAGGAACAAACCCCAAAACCTACGTATGTGAACAATACTAAAACCATTTATAAGCAATGATCACTATGAAGTCAGGCCTATGGATTATCTCCCAACTACAAGCAGAATAGCCATGTATACTAAATAAGAGGTCTCAACTTCTAAACTATAAAATTCTTCTTCCTTTCACATTTCATAAACATTGTAGAATAGAGCATACCACACTGCCAGTCCTCAGCTTTCCAAAATAACTGGTAGCGGAGCAGGCAATTCACCTCACCATGTCAGATCATGATAAACATTAGCAACGTACTGGAGTTTTCAAGGCCTTTATGGAACACCCAGTCACAAAACACCTGCTATTCTCCAATTTCAACTAGGTTTTGGAGATTCAGACTCTAACTGTGTCTTTCCTTGCAAAACAAGGTTGACAAAAGTTCTGCTAAAACAAAAATTATACTTAATATGTGCATATATATACACATACAGAGTTTTCCAACACAATACATTACTTTCTACTTTGCCTTATTTTAATTTTGCATTGGAACGTAAGCCTAGACTGGCAGAAAAAGAAGCATTTCATACAAATTTAAGAATTTCCTGAGTGTACAGCTTTGACATACAAGGGTGGTATTCTTCCCGTATACAAAACAGTCTTTCTTCAACAGTGACTGTGTGACAACCTCCTGTATATCCCTCCCTATATAAGGTGGAACCCTGTCATTTGCAGATTGTCAGCTGACCAGAAGTGGCATTAGTCCACTTCCTCATTGGGAACACCCCTCTCTATCTACAGTATGTATATTGATTACTTCACCCACACCTGAGCCAAAAACCACATCTTTTATCGTCAAACTTCAAAGCACAAAACACTTACTACTTACTCTTGGAGACACAACAGATTTATGACTGCACACAGCTTCCTGACATTGGCTGTCAGATGTCAAACAACTTCTGAGATTAATTCTTACTATATTTTACACAATTTAAAATTCAAACTCAAGAGCTTGTTCTTTCCTGCTTCAAATTATGATTCAAGATGCAAAGTGCTCTACACAGCCAGATCCCTATGACACCTGGCTGGACAAATGGTGAGGGCAAACAGACCACAGAAATAGGACATTTAACAGGACGTGGGCCTTACTCGGGCAGACGTGGGATGTAGCACAACTTCTGGCACTGAAATTCGTGCCAGTCGGAAAGCTACGAATCTTCATCCGATCAAACTTAAAGTGAGATAGAGTGTATATGAGTCACAACATTTATGAAGTTCTATCAGATGTTCTCCCTGGCTAGCTTTGAAGTCTTCAGGAAATTGCCACGTGACAGTCACCTGTGCAAAGGTACTGGCCAGACTAGCAATTAAAAATTATGTTTTTAAAAATGAAAAAATGTATATTTGCAAGAAATAAAAACCATAAGGGTCGCACAATGGAAGCAGCAAATATATCAGCTACCTAGATACCTGAAGTAAGTAGGAATGATATTCTAATGCTTTTGTCCCTCCCACCCCAAAAAATACAGTTGATCTAAAAAAATGTTTCACAGCCATGTTTGCCAAATGTTGTCAAGCATTTTATTAAATCTATAGAGATATACTCCACTGATTTCCAGCTATATTAATACTTATTTTAGCTAAGATACAACAGCATTGAAATCAAGTCTTGGATTTTGGACTCAACAAGTACTAATGCAGTAAAATTTAAAATATCTGATTTCTAGATGCGTTTCAACTGCTTAGGGCTTTAATCTCAGACCAAATGCATTTCCATAAAAATCTCTTCCTTTATCTGGAAATGTCTGAGCATCAGCTTTAAAGTTGCACATGTTTGGAGCACCATTAAGGCTTTAAAATAAAAGGACATTAAAATCACAGCTAAATTAATAGAGAAATTTAAGGTGTCTGCTTAACATGCTACCTTCACATAGGAAAAATAGAAGAGAATATAGAAGAGCTTAAAAAATAGTGAAAATAAACAAAGTACACCCCTGAATGGAAGCACTGACAACTTTTAATTCCTGAAACAAATATGCTAATCAATGAATTGAAAAACATGATAACCGTCCTGCACCCTGGGTGGCAGCAATCCCAAGCTCAAACAGAGGCTGGGTGGAGAATGGATTGAGAGCAGCCCTGAGGAGAAGGACTTGGGGATGTTGGTGGATGAGAGGCTCAAGGTGAGCCAGCAGTCTGTGCTCACAGCCCAGACAGACAACCTCATCCTGGACCTGCGTGGCCAGCAGGGCGAGGGGGGGATTCTGCCCCTCTGCTGTGGTGAGACCCCCTTGCTGAGAGAATTGGGGTTGTTCAGCCTGGAGGAGAGAAGGCTCCAGGAAGACCAGCATCCGAAGGGGGCCTACAGGAGAGATGGGGAGGTACTTTCTACAGGGGCATGTAGCGATAGGATGAGGGGCAACGGCTTCAGACTGATGAGGGGACATTTAGATTAGGCATTAGGAAGACAATTTTCACTATGGGGACAGTGAGACCCTGGCCCAGGTTGCCCAGAGAAGCTGTGGCTGCCCCATCCCTGGAGGGGTTCAAGGCCAGGCTGGATGGGGCTTTGAGCAACCTGGTCTGGTGGGAGGTGTCCCTGCCCAGGGCAGGGGGGGAACTCGATGATGTTTAAGGTCCCTTCCAACCCAAACCATTCCATGATTCCCTCTCCCTAAACGCAGAACTAGACACCATTAGGCACACGCAAGAAAACTGAACCTACGCATCTCCAGCAACTTGTCTTCCTGAAGCATTAATGCCCGACAGCCGGCAGTGACAACCAGCTCGGGGATTAGGGTCTGACCGACAGACAGCGGGCCCGGCCGCCGGCCCGGCCGGCAGCACCCCTTGGCAGGCCCCGGCTCGGCTCCTCAGGGCTCCCACCGACCGTTAACCGGCTCTGCCCTGCCGGGCTCCCGCCCAAACCCTCCGCGCCCTCCCGCTTCCCTCACAGCGGCCCCTCAGCACCCCCCGGCCGCCCTCCTTACCGGCTGCCAGCAGAGCGGGGCCCGGCACTACCGCCGGAGCCTGGCTGACCGGGATGAAGGGCACGGTGAAGTTGAACTCGGTAGCCGAGGACGAGAAGAGCAAGTTGGTGCCGCCGCCGGTAGCCCCGGGCTTCGCCGCCGCCATAGCTGCACCTCCAGCCACGTCCCTTCCTCCGTGGCAGCCCGGCCCTTTCCGCCCTCAGTGCTTTGCCCGCTCCTAAGATGGCGGCGGTGCGCCCTGACGGCCTCTCCGCCTACGGGTGAGGAGGGGGAGAAGGCGGGCCCGGCCTTGGCGGCGCCGCCATTGCCGCCGGAAGAGGAGGAGGAGGAGGAGGAGGGCGGAAGCGGGGAGCCCCCGTGTGAGGTTTGCGAGCGGGAGTTGGCGGCTGCAGGGCGCCGGCAGCCCCCTGCCTGCCCTCCTTCCCCGCCATGCCGTGCGTGGCCGACTGGCTCAACAACCCCTTCAGCATCGTGCAGGGCATCTTCGGTGAGCGCGGGCCGGGCGGGGCCGGGATCCTCTCAGCGGCCGCGCCTGAGGGGGGCTTTCCCTCACGGCGGGGGAGCGGCGGGCCCGGCCGGGGGAAGTGGGGATGGAGGAGCGGCCGGGGGAAGCGAGCTCAGCGCGGAGCGGGGGTGGCGGCTCCCCTCCTTCCCCGCCGGGAGCCGCCGCCTTGCCGAGGCCTCACAGGGGGTGCGCGGCCATCGCCGCCGCCGGCGGGGGGTCCGGTCCCGGCGCCTCACGACCGGGCAGCGAGGTCTGCCTCGNAGGAAAAATAGAAGAGAATATAGAAGAGCTTAAAAAATAGTGAAAATAAACAAAGTACACCCCTGAATGGAAGCACTGACAACTTTTAATTCCTGAAACAAATATGCTAATCAATGAATTGAAAAACATGATAACCGTCCTGCACCCTGGGTGGCAGCAATCCCAAGCTCAAACAGAGGCTGGGTGGAGAATGGATTGAGAGCAGCCCTGAGGAGAAGGACTTGGGGATGTTGGTGGATGAGAGGCTCAAGGTGAGCCAGCAGTCTGTGCTCACAGCCCAGACAGACAACCTCATCCTGGACCTGCGTGGCCAGCAGGGCGAGGGGGGGATTCTGCCCCTCTGCTGTGGTGAGACCCCCTTGCTGAGAGAATTGGGGTTGTTCAGCCTGGAGGAGAGAAGGCTCCAGGAAGACCAGCATCCGAAGGGGGCCTACAGGAGAGATGGGGAGGTACTTTCTACAGGGGCATGTAGCGATAGGATGAGGGGCAACGGCTTCAGACTGATGAGGGGACATTTAGATTAGGCATTAGGAAGACAATTTTCACTATGGGGACAGTGAGACCCTGGCCCAGGTTGCCCAGAGAAGCTGTGGCTGCCCCATCCCTGGAGGGGTTCAAGGCCAGGCTGGATGGGGCTTTGAGCAACCTGGTCTGGTGGGAGGTGTCCCTGCCCAGGGCAGGGGGGGAACTCGATGATGTTTAAGGTCCCTTCCAACCCAAACCATTCCATGATTCCCTCTCCCTAAACGCAGAACTAGACACCATTAGGCACACGCAAGAAAACTGAACCTACGCATCTCCAGCAACTTGTCTTCCTGAAGCATTAATGCCCGACAGCCGGCAGTGACAACCAGCTCGGGGATTAGGGTCTGACCGACAGACAGCGGGCCCGGCCGCCGGCCCGGCCGGCAGCACCCCTTGGCAGGCCCCGGCTCGGCTCCTCAGGGCTCCCACCGACCGTTAACCGGCTCTGCCCTGCCGGGCTCCCGCCCAAACCCTCCGCGCCCTCCCGCTTCCCTCACAGCGGCCCCTCAGCACCCCCGGCCGCCCTCCTTACCGGCTGCCAGCAGAGCGGGGCCCGGCACTACCGCCGGAGCCTGGCTGACCGGGATGAAGGGCACGGTGAAGTTGAACTCGGTAGCCGAGGACGAGAAGAGCAAGTTGGTGCCGCCGCCGGTAGCCCCGGGCTTCGCCGCCGCCATAGCTGCACCTCCAGCCACGTCCCTTCCTCCGTGGCAGCCCGGCCCTTTCCGCCCTCAGTGCTTTGCCCGCTCCTAAGATGGCGGCGGTGCGCCCTGACGGCCTCTCCGCCTACGGGTGAGGAGGGGGAGAAGGCGGGCCCGGCCTTGGCGGCGCCGCCATTGCCGCAGGAAGAGGAGGAGGAGGAGGAGGAGGGCGGAAGCGGGGAGCCCCCGTGTGAGGTTTGCGAGCGGGAGTTGGCGGCTGCAGGGCGCCGGCAGCCCCCTGCCTGCCCTCCTTCCCCGCCATGCCGTGCGTGGCCGACTGGCTCAACAACCCCTTCAGCATCGTGCAGGGCATCTTCGGTGAGCGCGGGCCGGGCGGGGCCGGGATCCTCTCAGCGGCCGCGCCTGAGGGGGGCTTTCCCTCACGGCGGGGGGGGGGCGGGGGGCGGGGGGGGGGGGGNGGAGAAGGCGGGCCCGGCCTTGGCGGCGCCGCCATTGCCGCAGGAAGAGGAGGAGGAGGAGGAGGAGGGCGGAAGCGGGGAGCCCCCGTGTGAGGTTTGCGAGCGGGAGTTGGCGGCTGCAGGGCGCCGGCAGCCCCCTGCCTGCCCTCCTTCCCCGCCATGCCGTGCGTGGCCGACTGGCTCAACAACCCCTTCAGCATCGTGCAGGGCATCTTCGGTGAGCGCGGGCCGGGCGGGGCCGGGATCCTCTCAGCGGCCGCGCCTGAGGGGGGCTTTCCCTCACGGCGGGGGAGCGGCGGGCCCGGCCGGGGGAAGTGGGGATGGAGGAGCGGCCGGGGGAAGCGAGCTCAGCGCGGAGCGGGGGTGGCGGCTCCCCTCCTTCCCCGCCGGGAGCCGCCGCCTTGCCGAGGCCTCACAGGGGGTGCGCGGCCATCGCCGGCGGGGGGTCCGGTCCTGGCGCCTCACGGCCGGGCAGCGAGGTCTGCCTCGGCTTGGCAGGGCGGTGAGGGTTGGGAAGGGGTGAAAAGAAAGAAACCAAAGCGTATTTTGGGTTTGGGGAGCCGTATGTGCTGGCCAGGGGGGTTACCCATCGGTGGTGATATTACCAAGGCCACGAGCTGAAGCGGTTTTGGTGGGAGGTTTGGTCTTAACAACTAAAGGCGTGTTGGAATAAAGATTTCTGCAGTGAATATAAAGCAGAAAGCGGCACCTCCTCCAGGCTCTAGCCGGGTTTCGGAGCGTTTCCTTGCTCCTGAGAGAGGCTGTGTTCATCTTAGTCTGCCTGCAAGGGTATGAGGTGGGAAGTCTGTCCAATTCTAAGAGGCATAAAGTAGTTTGAAATGCAGTCACTTGCCTGGAATAGAACTAAATGTTTAAGTCGTTTACCATGTTAGGAGAATGCTGAATAGCAGTCTGTTACGTGGTGCTAATATGCACATAAATGTCTTTTATTTGTAGCCCAAAATGTTCCAAACTCTGATTGGGAAAAGAAGGTAACCGACTACTTCAAGGAGAAATTAAAAGAGAATAATGCTACTAACTGGGTAAGGCTGTTCTGTTCCTCTAGGGTTATGCCATTCTTAATTTTCAGTCTTTTTACCTCTCACATGTTTCTGAGTTCTTCCTTCTCGTGATTCGGATTCCTTCCGAATTTTAGGCCTAGACTTTGTGATACGTTATTTACACCTTGGTTGCTTTAATCTGTGTGTAAAGCAAATACCTAAAGTCCCGATTGAAACTGGAGAAGCCAATCTGCTTGACTTCAGTGCACAGTTTTGCCCTGGGCCATAACTGCTGAATGGTGCCTGTTTGTGGTACAATCCAGTAGATGGCAGGAGCTGACAAATACTGTCATTTTTGAAAGTGTTAATGCCTGCCCGGTCTCCTGTGGGTCTGCAGCATTTGGACACTGCGAGTCTCTGAGCTGCTTTTTATAAACCTCTTCTCTCACGATCTTTTGTCGTGGTGCTGCAGACTTTGTGTGGGTTGAAGAAATAACTGTGGGGGCTTTCAGGTTTTAGGAGAAGATACTTCCTGCTAAAACTGCCTTATCAGGCCTGGGTTTTGCAGTTTAGCAAGGAAGCTGTGCTTTAGGTTTTAAAAATCAAGCAGGCACGCTTGAGTTCTAAAACTGATATTTTTCTATCAAAGGCTGTGGTAAAAACAGTATCATGGAACACTGCTAAATGGATTAGAAGACTTTCATATCAGATCTGTTCTACTTTCGGCTAAAAGAACAAGTGAAAGTGATTTGGTTTCTTTTTTTTCTTCCTCTGTCAGTGAGAGTATTGTGTAATTAATATTTCAATGACAGTTTAAATAGAAGTGTAGATGGCAAAATTGTGTAAAATTTACAACATTAGAAGGAACTGAAAGAGCATTTTCTTAATTGAGAGAAACATGAGGGAATATATGTTAATTAAAATGACATTTCCTATAGGGCTGCTTCTGGGTTTTGTTGTATTTTAGTGTTGTATGTGGGCTTGGGTTTTTTCAACGAAGAGTTTATCTTCAAAATCATAAAACTCTATTCTTATTGCAACTCTCATTATTTCAAGTTATACCACATGCCTAGGCATTGATTATATTTTTTTCTCTTCTGTTTTCCATTGTCATGTAAACATATGGGAAAAAGACTCCCCCAGTGTGGAGTTGGAAATTAACATACGAATTTTCCACGGCCTTTTGTTACAAGAAATTGCGCATTCGATTGCTATGGTACCACTGGTGCATAATACATGGTATAAGTGCTGTTAAATGGGAATAAAATAATTAATAACTTCTATTTAATACTGCAGCTGCAGTAATTCCCAGTCTAAGAGGTAGTTTTAAATGTTGTTGTAGAGGTTCCATACAGTTTCAGTGACATTTCTTTATAGTGCAGTACTCAGATAATACTCAGTATGTTATCTGGTGGGGCACTGCGTTGTCAGAGGCAGTTGATCTCAACAACAACAACACAGGGTTTGAGGCAAGTAGCAGTAGGATATACCAGATGATCAGAGAGTAACTTGGTGACAGATTTTGTGCTGATTTTGGCTTACTTCAGGGCAATTCTTAAATATTTATATACCAGTTGTTTAGAATAAGCTCTTTTTTATAGGTGCCATCACTGAATGATGTTCCTGTACATTACCTAAAGCCCAACAGTTTAGTGAAATTCCGCTGCATGGTTCAAGATATGTTTGATCCTGAGTTTTACATGGGAGTATATGAAACAGTTGACCCAAACACAAACGCACGTGTAAGTGAAATACTGTTTTATTATTTTAGTAAATGTTTAGTGTTTTCTCCATTCTAGTCTTCGTATTTTCTCTAGTTTCTGAATTAAACCTATGGAGTCTGGGCACTGTCTAATAGAACTCTGTTTATATAGCTCAAATGGCATCAGTAATACATCACTTATTACATTTCTGTTGAGGGATAAAAGTTACTAAAATAATGAAAATATGTCTTTGAAGGACTTTAGACGGCAATGATTTTGGTGTAAGTAATTCTCATTCAGGGTGCTGTCAGAAACATAATGATTGCATTGCCTTTTCCTTCTTGACAGGTCTTGCATTTTGGTAAATACAGAGATGTGGCAGAATGTGGGGTAAGTTATACAAATTCTGAAGCAACATATTAGACAGAAGATGCAGTTTGTCAGTGCAATCTCGCTTATTTAGTACTTGCCAGTGAATTCCTGGAGATACTGCACTTACAATGCGAAATTAAACTCGGGTTTGGAAGGCAGAGTATTCTTAACTACTTTGGGGCATTTTAAGTTCAGCAGGCTTCGAGGAGTTTCTGTTCTGTATTTAAAATTTGTTTTGCTTGGTGGGGTGAGTGCTCTTGCTCTTGAAACTTTCTGCAATGAAAACAATTTATTTTTGGTTGCACAGTGCAATTAGAATCAAAACATTATAGATACTGACTGGACTCACTGGTTCATGTTTGCTGTAACTTCTGGCTGAGTAAATGACTATGGGATTAGTTTTAAAAAAGAAAACAAACTCTAATCAGATTTTTAACAAAATTTCTATTGGTATTCCAGCCTCAGCAGGAAATTGATTTGAACTCCTCGCAGACAGTCACCTCAGAGAGACAGACTTTCTACTGCGTTCCAGTGCCTGGCGAATCAGCGTGGGTGAAAGAAATATCTTTTTTGACTGGGTTTGTGCTCTGTTATACAAACATTGATCACAATGCTAATTCATTAGGTTTAAGGAGATAAATTTATTTAAAGTTTCTTTTATTTTGGGTGAATCAGGAGAGGTGGTAAGTGTAGAAAAATTAAAATGGAGACATTGGTGATGTGCTGTGTGCACAAAGAGGATGCAAATGAGTTTTGGAGCATTGTGTTTTGATTTAGTAGGGATTTAGACTAGATTTTCTTGTTTTCTTGGGAGGATCTTGAAAATTTCTGTTAATTTCTATTTGCAAATGCTTAGAAAAAGAGAAACTTCAGTTGAGCCAAGGGCATTCCATTGGCATTTCCTGATTAAATTAGGACACTTACATAGTGAGAGCCTCCTAACAAGAGCAAACACCTGGTAGCTGAGCATGTTGAGACAATAATTCCTGGAAAATTGACCACAGAATATCGTTTTCTCAGTGAGTACTGGAAACGTTTTGGGGAGAAGCAAATGATCTTTAGTTTCTATTAAATGGAATTAGAATTTTCTGAGTGACATGGATGCAGGATGCTTATTTTAACATCTTTTAGGAATTTTATATTCTCTTCTCTAAGGGAGTTGGGGAGAGGTTTAGAAAACTTAAGGTATGTTGCATTTTGTAAAAAGATAAGAAAAAGTTAAGAACCTGTAATGATTTGATAGTTCATATTTTGAGTTCAGAATTTAAGAAAACTACTACTTGTGATAAGCACAGGATGCCAGTGCAATTTTAAAATTAATCTAACACAATTTTTGTAATAAAATGATAGATAAGAGTTAGTCTTTGAATGAAGCTTGCAGCAAAGTTCCTGCAGCAATGGAAATTTAAAGTGAGGTGGACTATTATGAAAATAGTGAACATGATTTCAATGTTTACCCATCATTCTAAGAAAAGGAAAACTGTATTAGCTTTTTTAAAATCCATTTACATGTGTAATATTGCTACTATCTTACAAGTATGTGAAGATTTTCTGTGTGTTTCTTTTTAAAGTAATAATAATAATTATATCAGGTAACAAGTCTTTAAATATTATTATAATGACTGTTCTTTAGGGTTGAGGTGGGGAGAGAAAAAATTAGTTGAGATTTGGAGTTGTACCTGACCACAGGCATGTTCTCTGGGTGTTTAAGAAAAAAAAAAAAACCCAAAACCCCACAAAAAAAGATTTGGTAGTGGAATAGCACTCAGTGATTTTTAGTTTCCATTTTCAACAAAGCCAATGACTGTTGCACACTTCTTATGCAGGTTATTTATTGAAAGAGGTGACATCTAGATAAAAATTGAAATAATTATTTTAATGTCTTGCTCAAAACAGGATGATAGAATTTTGTTTTACAAAAAAACCCACAAGTTTCTTTGAATTTTCTCATCTGAATCTGTGGTTGTCCTTAATCTGCAATTTTACGCATATATTAGTGCGAGCCAAGCTCGAGTTAGTCCTTCAACATCCTACACACCGAGTCGCCACAAGAGGAGCTATGAGGAAGATGAGGATATGGATCTACATCCGTCTAAACAGAAAGAGCAACATATAGGTAATAGTCATTAGTAATGAACAGTTTTTCTGATGTCTTCCCAGAATTTGCAGAAATTTCATTCTCAAAGATTGAAATAGGTGCAGTTGTTTGACTCAGTCAGGTTAATGCAGCCTTTGTAACTAATTTGATATCTTTGTGAAGTCATCAGTGTGGGAGAGCCTATGGTGTTGCAAGTTGTATGTCTATTGTATGAATTGTTGGTACTGCTTCTAAAATTAAGATTTTGTACAGCAACGCCTGCGTATTGCCTTTTGTATGTAACAGCAGACACACAATCTATAGCAGCAGGCTGAAATGTAGGAGCTCAATTTCCCACTCCATTGCAGATGTCATGGTAGTCTGGGAAAATCGTCTCTTTCTCATACTCCCTGTATGGATGTTATTGTGTAAATCGAAGCCAAACTACATCTCAGTTTGGTGCTGCTTTGTTACAAACAGTAATATATATCTAAAAAATATCTTCCAGCCTTACCTTTTTTTCTCACGAGATTTATTAATCCAGCTTCATAAAGGAACCAGATTAATACCAGACACTTGAAGCATCCTGAAGAAAGCTATTAAACCTTTTAAGAGGATGGTATTTCAAACAGTGGCGGTGTTCAGAGAGTGTGCAATTCTTACTTATGTTGTAGTTTGTGAACTGTTTGTTCTGTGGAGACGCTGCTTAGACCGGCATGGGGTTTTTTTCAGAGATTTTGGCATGTTTGCTTTTGAACAAGATAAGGTGGTTAGTTTAAAATTGTCCATCCTGTTAAGGAAAAAAAAAGAACTTGTAGAAGCTATTGCTTGCTTTTGAAATGTGTTAGGTATCTGTTAGGTATCTGTTCATTAGTTTTTCTGATTGTATTCTTACCAGTTTGCAAATGTTTTATTAGATAGTTTACACTGTTTTGTCTTCGTAGTCAGACTGATCAATTGTAGAATAGTTATTTTAGTCTTTATTACTGCTGAAAATCTACAGAGATTTTTGATGTAAACTCTTATGATAATGCATACTCTTACCTTTAAGAGTTATCTAGGTTTTTTGACCATGAGGTGCAGAAAAACATTACCTTTGCAGTCCTACTGAATTTAGAAAAAATGGATTCACACAGTTTAAGTACTATATTTTGAAAATCAGATTGTTGATCATGTTTGGGTTTCTGAGACACATAGATCCTTACCAGTACTCACGTTTACGCTTATCTTAATGATACAAAATATGCATTTCTGATACTTTTCTATTCTAAGTAAGAGTATCTTATGTCAAATTTATTTATTTATTAAATACTTTTTTCTTGGCCGTCTTGTCAAATTAGTTTAATTCTGTGTTGCTCACTGAAGAAAGTTTTCACTTTTGCATTTCTGCTTAAAGAGCCCATGCATCCTTTATTTCTCAGGCAGTGGAGGTGATACCCATGGATGTGTGGAGCCAAAGAGATTAGAAACGGAGGCTTCTGCGGGTCATCATCTCATTTCTCCCAACTGCTCCCCTCCACTTGACTTAAATTTTCCGCTGCCGGGAGAGAAGGGACCAGCGTGCCTTGTCAAGGTAACAGCGGTGGGGGGATGATGAGCGTTGCTGTGGCCTCAGGGGGGCAGATGGAATCTGAAGTTAGTGTTAAATAGTATGTCTTGCAATAGTTTAGGGGCAGGGAAATGGACTTTCAAGTCCAGGATTTTGTTTCTATGGCTAATTACATTGTTTCTTTTCATTATTACATGGTTTTTCTTCCCGACTCCTGTAGGGGAATTGCTGAACTCCTTGGACAGCATTTATTAGAGCTTGCATATTCTCACTACTCTTAGCAAAATGAGAAAATCCGTTACTAGGTGCTCAAGGGTGTAGCTGATACTGACTCCTGGTATTTTGGTTCTAGGATTTGTCCTCTTAAGGAAAAAAAAAAATTGCGATGGAAGAAGCAAAACACTCCATTACATATTTCTGTATTGTATTTGAGTCTTTGATTCACTAACATGCTATATTGACTATGAAACTTGCAACACAAAATTTCTATGCTGTTACCATGTTGAATGCTGTCTTATTCAGCAAATCTTGATAAATCAGATTAGAATGCAATTTTTTACATTTGTGTGGCAAAAGAATGCCAGTAGGAAAAAGCATGCAATTACAGAAGCTTGTTTTCCAATGTCAGCTCAGTGACCCTGAGGACTAGGAGAGACCTCTTCACACAGACATTTCTTAGTCTGCAGCTGAGTCTCCTGAGATGTTTCTTCTTGTCTGTGTTCGTGTTCAGTCCTGCATCTGGCCCGTCTGCCTCCGTATTTTATTACTTTCTCTTTTGTGGCAGGTCTACGAGAGCTGGGATAGCTTCAAAGTCAATGATGTTCTGGAGGTCTACGGAATATTGTCTGTGGATCCAGTGCTGAGCATAGTAAACAATGAAGAGAGGTAAGACTCCCCTCCTGATCCTGAAATGAAGGAAATATTTATTTCAATAAGCAAAAAATATTCTGGCTGTCCCCTTGATGTGGGCAGGGAAATGAATAAATACATAACAATTATGCTTAAGAGGCGAATTTTGCTGCTTAGAAAAAGCTTGATGTGGAAAGTGTTAGATCCACCATCCTGTAACCTGGAGTCCCTTGTACTCTGGTACGTCCATACCCTTGGATACGTGATGCGTCTTTTTTTAGGTTGTTGTATAGTCTGTAAAGCAGAAAGTGCTTCTGTAGCTCAGTGTTTTGTACTCTTTCATGCCCGTTAAACTATCAATGAAGGAGTGAATAAAGAAGCTTTCTAAGAAGCTTTAAAATGATAAAAAAATCCTTTTGGAATAATTTCGAAGTTCATGAAAGTTGTTATCATAAACAGTTCTGGAGAGTACAAAAAAGAAAAAGTTTGCCTATCTGCATAGAGAGTGAAAGTGACCAAAATGCGTAAGAATTGGGTTGATGTTTTTCCTTAAATAAGGTGTATCATCACATTAGCCCGCTGACAGAAATGTCCCGTTTCACCTGCTGTTCTCCAATTACTTGCTTGACAAAATACAAACTAATTGAGACAGGTGCCAGAAGTCGATTTTTAAAATAAAACTGTTGCCCAGTCTGACATCTGTACGACCGATGTCTTGAACCATTGCGCTTTAAATTATTTCTGTGGGCAATTTTGTTTATCTTTCTGATAAGTGCGGTGTGAGTCCTTCACAGTGTCAGCCTCTGAAAAGTTCCCTCAGCCGGGTCAGCTGCGTTTGGTTATCATCTGTCTGACAGCTAATCCCAGCCTGACAGCCCAGTTGCTCTGTCACAGGTTGGGTGTTTGATTTTCCCTGCATGTCATTCTATCACAAATAGACAAAACGGTGGCATTTAGCAACATTTTGAATGCAAAGAAAGGACTTTTCTTTTAATGGAAAGAGCGGACAGTCTGTTAGTGGACTGCTGAAGAGGCTTTGAAGTTATAAAGCCTTTCAGCTTTTAAAACCGGTACAAGTCCAGTAAATGTGTACAAAACTTTACTATCATCTGATATAGTCACTTTAGAGATTTTAGTTTCTATTTAAAAAATGAAAACCACCTGGAAGGAATTTTGTAAGGTATCATCAGGGAGAGCAAAGCTTGTGTATCTGAACTCTTAAAGCAAGAGTTAATATCTTCAAGTTTGAGCTTAGGATTTATTTACTCACTTTTTTTTTAACTCAGCCAGTGATACACCTTCTGTGTGACTTTCTGGAAGATCTTCTTGTCAGGCTCCAGAAGCTGGTGAAATATGAAAATCCCACGTGTGCATACACAGACAAATGTATTTTCACCTTATTTTCTTAAAAGTTACTATTTTGACTTCATTCAGTACATGCCGGGCAGAAGAGTGTAACCATTTATTTGATGCTACATCTCATTAAATGGTGCAGCAAATAATAAATGTGGGTTTGTTTGGTTTTGTTTTTTTTGGTGTTTGGGTTTATTTTTTCAGAGAGGGGAGATTTAATTATTTGTTGAAAATAACGGAATCCAAATTTTTGTTTGGTCGAGGATGCTTTGGCATTTCTGTATCGTTCTATAACTGTGATTCAGTATTTACGGTGTTTATGGAAGTCACGAAGGAGGGTATTTTGAGCCTGGGAGGAGTTGCCCGGAGCTGGGAGCGGATGTTGTTTGTTCCGCCGGGCTCTGTCCTTGGCCTGGCTCCAGCTGCCCTTAGTCAGAGGGCGAGAGCTTGGTGTGGGACGGTTCTGAGTCGGGTTGTGCTGTGCCCTTTCCTACGCACAGCTCGGCCCTCGATCCTATGGAGTGTATGGACACGGCAGAAGAGCAGCGAGTGCACAGTCCTCCGGCCTCCTTAGTCCCCAGGATCCACGTGATTTTGGCGCAGAAATTACAGCACATTAACCCATTACTGCCTGCCTGCCTTAATGAAGAGGAGAGTAAAACCTGTGAGTACCTGAACTTGACCTCTCTCTGTGTACGTGTAAATCTGCAGTTTCCTACTTCATCTGAACAAATACCTCTGTGCTCAGAGACAGATGCGCCGATGGCAGGGTTTGAATTTAAATCTTGTTAAACGGAGGAACTGTTCAGTGCTACAGAACTGGACAAGATGCGAGTGTCTGCAATGCTTATGTCTTTATTTTTTTACAATAAAGGTGATTTGTATGAAACTTGGTTTTGCATTCTGCATGCCCAAGGACTTTACCAAGTTGTTCAGCCATGAGATTTTATTTGCTTTCAAATGGAGTAGTGAATTGCTGGAAAATTAGATTTCCAATTTAGTGCAACACTGACAAGAAGAAACATACCAGCAACATAAAGAATCATAATACTGTGAAGAAAATAAGGCAATTCTGTTTTTAAGCAGCTATGCTATTCCTTGTGGCCTGTTTGACTTGTATTTTTCTCATTGAATCATTGCATGGAAATCTCTTAATTGGTATTTATCTTGTTCTTCCTCTCATGCTTTGTGTTGGTTGTTCTGAGCTGTGCTACATGTAATGGGCTTTTTTTCTGCCTTTAAGTATGGATAAGCTATTGATTTTAGAAATTTTGCCTCCAGACTTTATAGCCTTCTGCAAAAGCATTGCACAATATCTAATTAAAAAAACGGAAAGCATTTCCAAGGTTGAGTGACTTAGGTTATCTAAAGCTAGTAATTACCCAGTGGGAAAACCAATTAATGTTTGTTTATTTTTCCTAGACTGCTTTGGAGTAAACGTTTATTTTTTTCATCGAACTGTAATGGAAAGTAAGGTTTATATAGAGGGAAGCGAGTGAGAAGCAGCACGTTTTCTGACATGTGTTTTCTTCTGCTCTTTTATCAGTTGTTTCTAATTTCATGTCGGAGCTGTCACCAGTGAGAGCAGAGTTGCTTGGGTTCCTCACCCACGCCCTCTTGGGAGACAGTTTGGCTGCCGAATACCTTATATTGCATCTCATCTCTACGGTGTAAGTATTTTGATGTTTGTTGAGAATTTATATATTCATCTTTTAAAAGAAATCTCCTTTTATGGGGCTCTTCACCACTCTGCAAATAAATGACAGAAATAGCTTAAAGAGTACTTACTCCAGCAGTACTTTGTCCAGCTAGAGTTGTCCTGTCATAATAGACAGAGTAAATAGATTTCATTGGCTGAAATAACAGTAAGTTTTGTTAAATGGCCAGTTTTGTGGCAGTGTGTCCTTGCAGTGTTCATTTGAGAATTGGACAAAAATTCCAAGATAACACTTTTAAACAGAGGTATAAAAACATCTTTTTGTTTTTAACTTCTGTTATTGAACAGGATGTGCATCTGACTTCTTAGAGATGGCATTCACTAACTGCAATAATTATTGTTGAGGTACTGAAAGGTACATTCTGGGAATGTGTTTAATTAAATGTAGACATATGTTTAATGGTAGGTTCAAGTGACCCCCATTTAGCATGTGATAGAAATGTACCGCCTGAGCTGCTGCTGTAGATAACAACGTGTGCACGTTCAGCTTCTTTGTGGCTGATTGAAGTGGATTTGTGTAACATTCTCTTATGTTGGTTTAAACTGTCATTGGGGGGAAGAGCAGCATCCTTTGACTCATTAAAATTTCAGGTGTGAAACCTCAGACAATATGTTTTGATTAGATTAAATATAGTTGCCAGGCTCAAATTTAATTTTAGTCTTTTCAAAATGAAAAGGGATTCCATTTTCTTTAAATTAAAAAAAAAAAAAGTAATGTCTGAGTAAATAAAAAATAAACCACTTGTTTTATGGTTTTCAAAAATTCCATAGTGCTACAAAGTGACTAGTCCAGCACATATTTGTTTAACAGAAGTGTTTGCAGAGCTGTAACTGGACTTAATCTGTCTCCTATCTGCAATTGATGTCTAAAAAGCCGTAAGATGTTGCTTAGCCTCAGTGAGGCAGCTGGTATCAAGATGGATCCAACTGTAATTAATAATTGGCTGCTTAATTACCAGCCAATGAGATTTATGGTGGGTGTGTGTTTACAGTCTGCCCTGAACCCTTGTCCCCGTGTAAATAAAAGTACTTCAGTATCAGTATGAGAGGTTGATTTTTTGTTCTGTGCACACTGCGTTCTTTCTAGTGGGACTGTGAATTCTCTAACACTTAGACTAGAATGTGTTTTCTCTCTTAGCTGATATGACAAAAAAAGTTGCAATTTGTCAAGAATGGGGAGAAGATATACAGTAAGAAGAGGGAGAGGAAAGCTGAGGGCAGGTAAAGGAAATGAACAAGCACGATAAGCAGGGAAACTGAGACTGAGCAACGAGAAAGGAAAAGGCTGAAGGAGTGTATTTACTGAGTAACAATAGAGCACGAGGAGAACAGGACGTCTGGAAGGCACAATGCAGGACCTGAAGTACTATATAAATGTGCTGCTTTTGTGTGAGGCTGGGAAGCCTTCCACAGCAGCCTGCAGCCTCTCTTAGCTCCTGGGACACTGGATGAGGAAGAAAATGTGGCTGCTATTTCTGTATGTATTAGTATTGAAGTCCTGCAGCTATCGGAGATGCTGCACAACACTCAAAAGGATTGATATCCGCATTCGCCACGTCAATCAGATGCTTGCCTGATTTCTGTTATTTTTGGTTTAGTTACGCAAGACGAGATGTGCTTCCTCTGGGAAAATTCACAGTCAACTTGAGCGGATGTCCAAGAAATAGCATCTTCACCGAGCACATATACCGCATCATCCAGCAGCTCGTTCCAGCAGTAAGAATAATGGCGTTACAGTGCTTTAATATTGCTGATGGTAGATGTTGGGTTAATTGTTCCAAGCAAAAAAACACCACTTGAGTTAAAGGCAGGCTTCTTAAACAAAGTCTCCTGCTCTCCATGTGGGGAGCAGACAAAAATGAGGATGAGGCTTTGCTGTCAGTTGAAGTCTCTATTTACTTAGTCATTTAGAATGAATATGGAATAAAATCGTATCCCATAGGTATTAAACTGACAGAGAGGTGCTGCATATTTTATTTTGTCTTTCTGGATTGAGACGTTTAGACATTTTTGGTCATTTAATTATCATGTCATCACTTTTTATCCCCAAGTTTGTGGATACTGTTCTGCAGAAAATTCATAGTAATTCTGTTCGGGTTCATAATATTTTTATTGCTGCACTAAATCATTTGTTGTTTTTTTGCTAATTCTAGATGTGCAGTGCAGGTGATATGAGTTCTTAACAGCATTGTTTTCCATTGGGAATTTTTTTTTAAGTCTTTAGCATTTGGACATTTGAAATAAATTCAACTTTATATTGTGGTAACGAGTTTTATTCTGCTTACTGTGGAGGTTCACAGTTACAGCTGTAAATCTGGGAAGCAGGATTTACTTGGGAACCTGGAGGCGAGGAAATGGGCTGATTATTTTCTGTTCTCGTCGCAGTCCTATCGCCTACAAATGACCATCGAAAACATGAACCACTCACGATTCATCCCACACAAAGACTACGCAGCCAATCGCTTGGTGAGCGGGGTATTGCAGCTCGCCAGCAACACCTCCCTCGTAGTGGACGAGACTCAGCTTGAGCAAGGACAGCTTGACACAACAGGTAGACATTTTTTGTTTAAAGCAAAAAAAAAAAAAAAAACCAAACCAGAAAATCTCATGTGGAAGGTTAAAAGTTGATATATTTTAAGACAGTGGTGTTAATTGTGTCCGTGATAACTTTTTATGACAAAACTGTTTGTGGTTTCCATTCCCCATGTGATTGTGTGAGCAAGCTTCCTGCTCCTCTGCGGCCTTCGCAGGCAACTTACCGCTTCATCTCTTGGGGTTTTTTTTCCCTATTTTACTTTGTGGAAGTATTTTGCTCAGAAATGCTTGTATTGAGTCAAAATCGCTATCCCAGGCCACAAATGCGCAATCGTGAAACAAGATGTTTCCTTTCAGTGTAGCTTTGCATTGCAGGGAGCTCTGGACGGCACCTTTGACACTTGGTGGAAAAGGCCACTGATTTGATTAAGTCTTTAGACCAAAAGACTTAAGATTAAGTCTTTAGACCATTCTGATGAACCTCCGATTCGTTAGAATGGCCTTTCAGTTTCCTGTGATCATGAATGAAGAAGTGAGGGAAGTGTATGCTCCTGCCTTACGCTTTAGACTTTTACTGTCTGGATTGAAACCACGCCTGAAAACCCAGCTGAAAACCGGAGATTAAAAAAGTAGCTATTAGTGTGTGGAACAGAACGATGATTTTGTGAGCTGACGTACTGCTGTGCAGGATGCTTTCCACAGAGCTTTAGGCAATTAATTTAATTCAATTCTAACCTACATAAAAGAGGTGAGTTGCGGTACCTGTTCAAAGTTCAGTGGCTGGAGAATGGATAGTACAGATATCTGTGGTGATTTCAAGGAAAGAGGAATAGGAAATCACTGCAAGTGACTATTTTTGTCGTGGTTTTGACCGGATTGACCAATCAGAAAGACAGATGGCTCCTCCCTCCCCCCTCTAAGAAGAAGAGAGGAGAGGAAGAGATAGAAGAGATTTATGAGTTTAGAAAAAAACGACACTACTTTAATGAAAACATAAATAAATAATGAAATAATAAATCATAATAAGGAAAAAAGGGGGAAAAAAAGTATACAGTATATACAAAACCATATCAAGCTCCCAGGATGGTGATTACGTCACCAGCAGGCACATGGGAAAGTCCCAGGCTGGACTCGGGGATGGACAGGAGCTGGATTCCGGATCTGGAGTCAGGAGTGTTCGGATCGGGATCAAAGGCAGAGGAACAGACAGGGTCCTCCTCGGTCGTGGGCTGNCCACAGGGGTGACCCCTCTACGCTTTTCCGCTTCCGACCCTCCAACGGGGCAGATAACAAATTTGCCTGCCCTTGGTTGTTCCAGCAATAGGTATAAGCAGGGGCCTCTCTGCTCACCATCCCTTGCTATAATCAGCTCTTACCACTGTGAGAGTGAGCAGTTTCTGAACAATATGCTGTTAATTTCAGAGTTAGTTCGTTAGAAGAGGCCCAGCTGAAAAGGTAAAATTACTGAACAGAAAATTAGTTCTGTTTTACCTCAAACCAGGACAATTTTAGAATAAGAATGCTGTCCTGAGAAACGTGTGTGACACTGGGAGCCTGTTGGGCTCCCCAGTGAGTATCAGTCTCTGTCACGTTCATGCGCTTCGTCTGCCAGAACCAGAGAGGTTCAGATTCCAGGTTGGTTCTATTTAGAAACACACATACTCTGCCAGGTAAAATTTAGGCTTGAAATCTTTCAAGAATTCTTAATTTTGGTCTGAAGAAGTGGTTGTCTCTCTCTGGAGGACACCACAGACACAAGAAGCAGCAGGGGGCCTACAAGAATTTTTATCCCAGCTGCTCGTTAGAAACAGATTGGGGGGGGGTGGTTCCCCCAATAAGGTCTGACACTTGTTTAGGTCCGGTTGTCAGAGAATTTGTTGTTGCTTTTCTAGGTGTACACAATGTGACGGCGCTGGGTAATCTGATAACCTGGCAGAAGGTGGATTATGACTTCAGTTACCACCAGATGGAATTCCCGTGCAATATTAATGTTCTTATCACTTCGGAGGGCCGATCGCTCCTACCGGTACGGCAAGGGCTTCCTCAATTTGGGGAATAACTGCAGGTGGCAGCTTCTTTCTTCCATTCCAGGGATGAGTGAAGGTGGGAAATCTGCCTCGTGACCAGGGCTGGGTGTGACACGAGCACTAGTTCTCGCTCGTGGCTGCAGCCAGGCCAAGAACCTGTCCGAAGGGGAACCGAGGGACTGACCTTCCCTCCTCCTTGGCCGAGCAGCCCGGTGGTGGCGCGGGAGTGACCCCGGTGATGAACGGAGCTGCCGGCAGTGGGGACAGCCTGAAGCCACGTGGCTCTCGGCCTTCATCTGGGACAGAGTCCCCGCGGGGCTGGGCGCAGGGATAACGGAACGGGCAGCAGGTCTGGCACTCGCCCTCGAAAAGCGGAGTAGCCGAAGCTTAGAAATAACTCATCTCTTGATTTCCAGCTCCGTGAACTGAGTGTTTGCTCTCTTGCCTCTCAGTGGAAGTGGCTCCTGCCTGAGTAAGGACTTCACGCTGGTTTTCAAAAAGGGAACCTTTACATATTTAAAGACTAAATTTTGTCTTAATTCTGGGACACAGTGACTTCTGTTGCTTTAGAGATTAAATTAAGTCTTGGAATAGAGAAAAATAGGATGTGGAAAGAGGTGCCATGTCATTTTATTTTTCAGTCAGATTGCCAAGTCCACTTACAACCACAGATAATTCCGCCCAACATGGAGGAGTACATGAACAGCCTCCTCACAGCCGTGCTCCCTTCTGTGCTGAACAAATTCCGAATTTATCTAAGCTTACTGAGGCTGCTGGACTACAGTATATCTGATGAAGTGACCAAGGTAGGGAAGACTTCACTAATATGTTTTCAACTGTATATTCAGTTAAAAAACACTGTAATAGAAAGTTATTACTTTCCCATCGCTCTCCTTGTCAGTGATTCTCCTTGAAGATTTCTAAAAACCAAACAGAAGCATTTTCTTGTCCTGAATGTGCCTCCAAGGACTTGTACTCTTGGATATTTCAGTATATACCTTACATGCACCTTGCTTTCTAAAACTCTTTTTGAAAGCTAATTCTTTTCAAAGATGAGAACTAGACTCTTTTCACTTGGGTTCACTTCCCGGCAATAATGAGTTGAAATGTTTCTCCTGTAATTTCGGGGTCGTTACGGTGTTTAACTCCTTAAAAGCTAACCTGGTAGGGAAGATTCTTTTCGGTCACCTGATTCCGTGCTGTGTTGTTTTCAGGCGGTGGAAGAAGACTTTGTAGAAATGCGCAAGAACGACCCCGAGAGCATCACAGCTGACGACCTGCACCGGACTCTGCTGGTAGCCAGGTGGGTACCGCTGCTTGCCACTTCGGTGGTCTCACGGGCTGAGTTTGAGTGTAACTGGATGAGGCTGGAGAGCTGGAATCGCCTCTTCCTTTGTTCCTCTCGTCACGGAGTCTTGGTTTGGCCGAGTATTTCCTCCCCCTCCTTTCCAGTTCTCAGGATGCTGACAGAACTCCGGGTTTGCGCTCCGTCGCGTATCAAAGCCGAGGCGTGAAGACGCCCTTCTTTAACTGCCCTTTCTGCTCCCCCAGGTTCCTGTCCCTCAGCGCGGGGCAGACAACGCTGTCACGGGAGCGGTGGCTGAGAGCGAAGCAACTGGAGGCGCTGCGTAAAGCCAGGCTTCAGCAGCAAAAATGTGTTAATGGCAACGAACTCTAATATTGTGCGGATGTCGCTACGAAAATTTCCCTAATCCTAGATGGAACCCATACTAAGATTGGAATATTGTTTATACCAGTTTTTGTAGATAATTTATACCAAAAAGCTATGGATATTTACCCTCCCAGTCTGAACACGCTTAACTCTGTTCAGCCAGTTAAACATATTTTATGGAATTTTTTTGGAGCCTGTTTTGTAATTGAAAATTGGTAACAATGAGCAAATTGTTTGATATTAAACTTTAATACTGAAGTTGTGTAAACTTATTGCCTTTAGTAACAAGCAAATTCAACCTAGAGCCCTTCACACGCAGCGGGGGCAGGCTCTGCTCTGGAGGAAGGTTGTCAGGTAATTCCCGAGGGGCTGAATTGTGAGGATCAGGGGTGGGAGCGAGGCATGGTGCAGGAAGGGGTGAGGGCAGGAGGCAGAGCTGTGCAGGGTCGTTCCCATGGGCTGAGCATGTTTGCGCTCACGGCAGCGGTGGCACAGAGATGACAGCATGGTATAAAGAAGGGATTTGATCTTCTCCATGGCCAGGTTCCAGTACAAAACACCTTTATTGTAGCAGGGAAGGGCGTGAGTGACTTCTCCCATCTCTCTCATGAGCTTTATTGTGGCACATCTTTTTTTTTTTTCCTTTTAAAAAAAGCATTGACTGGAGACTTGCTCAGAGCGCTGTACTCACGCAAAGCGTACCTTCCTTTCTGGTTTACCAGTAGCACAGCCTGTTTGCATTGTTGGAATAATACCAATTAAGCATTAAGAATGGACTTTACATCTTATTCCTGCTGGAGGGTTTGAGCTGGCTCTCAGAGGACGTGCTGCCTCGGTGACTCGCGGAACTAGTTCTGCAAGGGTGGCTCAGGCAGCAAGACATGGAACCATGTGGAGTGGGGGTAATCCAGGAGGACTCGGTGGTGGGAAGTAGGGCTGTCCTCACGGCGTCAGTTCCAGATTTTGCTTCAATTAATGCTTTTCTGAACAAGAAAAAAGGCTTCTCCCAATTTTGCATTAAGCTGATAGCGCCTTTACTTAGCGCTTTCTCAGGACTGGGACTGTGTGAGCAGGGATTCTCCTTTTTTGCTGCATTTTTCCTAAACACAACCTCGTTTCTTGCCAAATCTGAAACTGTCCTTTTTGGCTCTGCACACTAGGAATAATTTGAGTATTTGTGATGATAAACGATTTTTGTGTATCTTAAACTTGAGCCAGGTTTGATGGCCTTTCAAAGGGCATCAAAATGAATATTTGTGGTTTCAGCCGAGTTTTGCTACATCGCCGTGAAGTTAAACTGAACAAACGTAAGAAAATGAATTCTCCCTTCAAAAGGCAGCCTGGCTCCAGGCTGGGTTGTAGGAGATTTTTCGTCCTAAATAATCCACGGCGATGTGCTTATCTCCAGTATTTCCTAAGTATTGGACAATTCACAAGCTGGAGGGACACGCTGTGTTTGCGTCACCAAGCAGTGGACCAATACAGCCCCTCAGGAATTGGTTTCCAGGAAGATCTGCCCCAGACTGCTGACAAAGTAATCTTTCTTTTAATTACAGGAATGACCTTGTAGCTATCAATCAATCAGTACCCTTCCCTACAGGCCTCTTTTAGGCTGTAGGAGTCACTACATAAGAGGACCTGGCCTGGCCCTTCCCAGTGGTAGCCAGGGATGGGACAAGAGGCCGCAGGGACCCACTGGAACATGGGATGTTCCCTCCAAACATCAGGAAACGCCTTTTCACTGCGATGGTGCCTGAGCACTAGAAGATGTTGCGCAGAGGGGTGGCGGTTTCCATCCTTGGAGACACTCAAAAGCCATCTGGACACAGCCCTGGGCAACCAGCTCCAGGTGGCCCTGCCTGAGCAGGAGCTTGGGGCAGATGACCTCCAGCCATCCCTTCCCACCTCAACCGCTCTGTGATTCTCCGACTCCTCAGCCAGAGAAAGTCAGGACAACTCGCCCATCTCTGAAACTTAGAGCCCCACAGCCCTGCTCTAACACCACATGCCAAAAACCATCTTTTGATTCCACCTTTTTTTATTAAAATATCTCATGTATATTGCTCACATTAAAATACAGCAGTAGTTGAATTTTAAATATAACCACAAGTATAGACACTCAAAAAAAACCCAAACCCACATCACTTTAATAAAACAAATAAATAAATCAGATTTGTTTATCAAAGTTTCAGACCACGGGGGGGTAGATGACACTTGTTTCAGACACTAGAAGCCCTAAGAGACTGTCCTACCCTACCCCTGTGACAACACCTGCTGGGGACACCACGTGCAGCCTATCTACAGGACGGGGATGGGGACACGGAGGCACCGGCTCCGGGCAGTGGTCGGAGTCACAAACCACAGCGGAGGAAGATCCTGCTCTACAGTAGCTTTTGGATAATGTCCTACACTAGAACAGCATGGCAAGGCAGCGCTGGGAAAGGGTAATTTAGATAGATTTAATTACTTGACACACATAGATAAGGGATGTTTTTATTTATTATCCGATCCCCAGCACGAGTGGATGCTTAGCCTTATCCTGCGAGTCTGCAAAGCTTGAGCTGGTAATGAATTTGGTTTTGGTCAGATGCCGACAGCTATGCTCTCATGCAACACGGATTTTCTGAAAGACTACACTTGCCTCCTACTTCAGAAGTTACTTGGACTTTTGCATCCTGATAGATAGAATATAGTTTAACAAAAAATCCTAGCAGAGAGACGCGCAACGCCTGAAGGTCAGGAATGGGGTTTGTCTTGCTTTACACAGAGACAAGAAAAATTTGAGTAAATTGCCAGTGTTTAGCATTTGGGAAAAAGGAAACAGGAATAGCTTTAGCACGGGCGAGACAATTAGAGGAGCTTTCTTCATTTCCCCTCACCTCAAAACAAGTGAGAAAAAAGAAATGACAAACTAAATTTGCACTGCAGGATCGTGGGTGTTTCAGGTTGGATCTACACTTCATCTCTACTGGAAGTGTCCCAGGATGCGTGGAAAGAAAAAAAGACAGCGAAAAGAAATCTTAATTTCTGGTTAACAAATTAAATTCAACAAAACCCCATCGATTCCCATTGTAGAGGCACAATTCATAGTAGAAAGCTGCATCTAAACCTTCCATGGAAACAAGTAAAAATACTAGTTCAAAAAAATAAATAAAAACCTAGTTTACCGGTAAGTTATTTTGCTGGTGCAGTGCAAGGTAAGTAAGGTCACAGAAGTGCAGTATCACCTTTGTAGTATAAATACTTTCTAAATAAGTCAGAAGAGCTACAAAAATTAGTCTCCAAAAATAACTGTGCAACACAGAGAAGACAGCCAGCCAGCCAGCATGCTCCCTACATCCCAGTGTCTAAGCTACCTGTTTCAATATGGTTTACCCTTCTCCTGTCTCAGCTGCCCGAGGGAATTCCGAAGCTTGGTCAGAACCAAATTCATTCGCATCTCTCACTTCCTGTAAACAAAGTTATCTATAGGTTCTTGATCCCGGTATCCAGTAGCAGTTCATGCCACGATGAGTCCTGATATAATATTTTTAGTATTGGATTAAAAGCCGCAGCCAGAAGAACACTTCCAAAATCAGCAACTAGATCTGAATGATCCGCGTCTGGCATTGCGTAAACATTTCCTTCAGTTCTTTTTGTTTGATTTCGTTGATGGCTTCGGGTTCCGCAGGGCTCTTCTGGACCTTTGCCACGGCAAAATTAATCCCTTGAGTCAATCCCGCCTGCGTGATGTTCGCAACCTGGACCATGGAACTGCGGATTTTAGCGAAAGGAGACACAGCTCTGCTGCTGCTGCCGTCGGCTGGAGAAGGAGTTGTGTGGAGTCCCGTCTCCAGGTTACCAGATGCAGATCCTGGGCTTTTATGAGGTTTAGTGAAGTCAGTCCCACCAACAGCCAAAAGCTGAGGATTTGGCTCAGAAGACTGTACGTCCAACTTAGATGGCCTGGAAGGAACGTCTGTGGTGGCTTCAGCCTTGGTTTCTGCCTTCTTAGGCGTATTATTGCTGGGTTGATTCATTACATGATGGGGCTCTCGAGAGCCAGCCTCAGCCTCCAAAACATCCGACATCTGACTCTGAGCATCGTGCACGAACCTCTGGCAGTAGACATCCATGGGTTTAGCAAATTCCACCTCCGCGTTGTCAGCGGAAGGCAAGGGGACGTCCTCAGAGTCAGAGCGGCTCTCCTGAGAGACGTGGATGTCGGACGGGACGTGGATGCTGATGCTCATGTCGGTGCTGCTTATGGACTGGGAGCGACTGCCCAGCCGCGGGGCCGAGGCGATGATGCCGCAGCTGGGCAGCACGTAGTCCGCCTGCCCCATGTTCTCCAGAGAGTCCGTCAGCGGGGTGTCCTCGTCGGATTTGGAATTCGTCAGGTAGTCATCGGAGTGGAACGAGTCATTATCCGACCCTTCCGTGTCGGACTCAGGGTGGACTTTAGTATCCACCACCGGATTCTCTAAAGTTTCAAGGCTACTGTCTGACTTCCAAAGATTCACTTTCAAATTTGGTTTTAGAAAATTGACTTTCACTTCAGGCTTGGCAAAGCTGCCCAGCTTCCGAAGGTTGCTGATGTTCACGTTGGATTTGGTTTGTTTCACTTTCTGATTGAGGGACGAGAACTTGCTCAGTAAATAATTCTTGCCTTGGGCCAGGGACCCTCTGTTCTGAGAGCGAATGCCGATGATGTCTTCGTGAGGTTTACTGCTCTTCCTGGTCCAAGAAGAAAATAATCTCTAGCGTACAGTCAAAGCAGTCTTACTTACAAACACCAAGCAGTTACCATCTTCCAGTCTATTTCCACAACAGAGATGGATATTTTAGATATCAAGTTATCCTTTCCTTACATAATTGTACCCATATAAAGCCACTCACATTCAAAACCACAAAAACAAAGGTGGGTTGACACAGAACGGTAGCCAAAGAAGCGGAAAAGTAGACATTTTCAATTTTAGATGAAACTGCATTTAAATTCTCTGTATTTGTAACCCTGACTTTGTGTATGCTGTATTCAGTAGCCAGATTTAGTAAATATTCCAGTACAGAGGGAAGATTTTCTTGCTACGCTTTCTTCTCAGCTGGGAAAAGCAGCTGAAATAGTAACCCAGTCACATGCAGAAGAAAGGTCTCGAAGTGCACGCCCTAATAGTTTTCACTTGACAATTTACAATGGTGCTACACAACCCATTTTCTAGTCGTTCATGCAGCCTGAACTGGAAGGGTCCAAAATAAAGCAACAGATTGCACTTGAACTGGTAAAACGTGCTAAGCTCCAGCCAGCCATCCTCTCATTTCTACACCACTGTCCTTCGTAAATTATTTCCTCTGTTAACACCTCACCAATATTTGTAGATAAAGGTTACTTCTGTTTAATTATAGACAATTGACTTAGAGAAAACTACCTAAAAAATTCTACTAAGTCCTTTTAATTATCACCTATGCTTTCATGTGCTGACTTCTCTTAGTGGTCTTGAAAAGGAAGAAATTCTGTGCCATTCTAATACTTAGAAGCTTAACTTCAGACATTCCTTCACGCAAGACCCATAATGTCATCTGGATTTGTTAACCACTCAGCCGCAGTGGCATCCAAACCAGATCTATGCTTCAGAGGTTGTTGTCATCTTACTACAGGAGCAGACATTAAGTTCAGGTAGGAAAAATTCAATTTGACAAACTAATCATGAACCGTCCGATTTGCAGTGTGTTATTGGTGGCTGGTAATGTCGATTGCCTGTAAGCATACATCTGTGAAGCAGTATTCTTCCTGATACGTTTAGGTAAGCACCTGCAGACAGTTACTAGTGAAGCAGCGTACGGATAAATGAACTCCCAGCACAGCAGCCGGACGCCCATGTTTCTTTAGACACCGCCTGTTTGGCTGTTACCATGTTCCGTCCAGCGCTGAGGACAGAGCAGCAGCGGGGCACAGAAGGTTCACATCCTGGAAGTACTCACCTCTCCAGCTTCTTCTCAATAATGGGCACATCTAGTCCCATGGCTTGCTTTGTGATTCTCAGCATTTCTGCAATGCACTGAAGAGTATCTGAAACCCAATTAGCAGCCTGTCAGACCCTTAAAACAAGCCTTAAAATCCTATATTCCAAAAATCTAAAATCAGACTTGTATCACAAGGAAATAAGCTTCTTCTTGTTCTACTTTTTCTTTCACCTAACAGAATAGCTCCACCCTACAAGTTGCAATTCTGATACAAAGCTTACAGAATAAGCCTAAAGAGTGGCCTCTCCTTAAGCCCTAAGTACCGGGTAGAAACAAATCACTGCCACAATTCATCATTTGTGGAAGGAAGAGAAGCAATTATATTCATTCTAATCCGTGTTGACAAAACTCAGTTCTCCAGGTAAGAAGAGATATTTTTCCCTTACTAGCATTCACTTAATTTAGTTAAACAACAAGCAAGAACAATTCTAGACATTGATTTCACTAAGTAAATGTCTTCCACTCTTTAGGAGCTTATTTTAAATTCATTTAATCAGTTTTTAGATCAGCAAAGATCTGGACATGGAAACACCTCAGTTCTAGAGAGACGTGTTGCTTTAAAACCATACCTGAAAGTTATTTTTCTTTGTATTAGAACAGTAACATTCTGGTGTCAACACAAGAAGCCAAGTTTTTGCCAGCTCCCTGCTCAGTGGAATTACATTAAAATTTGTTCTCCTTCAGAAGTTATTCTGAGAGCAATGGAATAAACGTTTCCAAGAAAACACTGCTATGCTGAATACACTTCTACATCTGAAACAAACCTTTTCCATCTTCCTCTGGGTTGCGCACCACGGCTCTGAGGGTGTGGAAATACCCGCTCATTTCTTTGTATTTGTAATGCAGCCTCATGCAGGAGAACTTGGGTTTGCCAAAGAGAGTAGGCTCAGGTCCTGAGAAATAAGTTAGAAATCAATTTGAAATCTTCTTTAACCAAAAGAGATATTGCAAAGACTGTACCTAAATATATGTAAGAGCTTAGTCTTTTTCCAACATAAAAAGCTTCATGTTTTCTTTAGAGTAGGATTGACATTTAAAATGAAAGATTTTCACAATAGCTAAACAATCAATTACTTACAAAAAGCAATTAGACAATCTGTGTATGTCTACTATAATCCAGCCTGATTGTTTATTACAGACCATCCTTTCAAATAGAAGAAAAAAAATTCTAGACCTATTTTATCTTGTGTTTTAGGATATGTTCCTGCAAGGATTAAAAGGGAAAACTAATGCATTTTTACCAAGTTGAAGAAATTTAAGTCTCAAGATCAAGACCAAGTACTTCAACTCTTCAACGCACTGCATCATATCTACATCATTAAACAGGATGTTTGGTTTTTTGTTTTAATAAGGTATTTGGTCTAGATGTTTCAACTATATTCTCTATGGCAGGACATATTACAGGTCTCCACAATGCAGAATTAAGAGAGATCTTTCCACTGAACTCTTAGAAATTGCACATAAATGGTCAAAGTTACAGCAAAGAGCTGATGAAATCACTATGCATTGTGTAATGGAGGATTAAACTCTACTGGGGGGGGACGACACACTGGGGGCCATAGAAATTTCCCTCCCTCCTCTCCAACTGGAGCACCTTTTTAATCTGTAAAGGCAAAGATATCACATCTTTAATATTTTCAGCTGAAAGTGCTGGATTTAGCCTGCAGATGTTACATTCCTTAGACAATAAATAGGTTAATCAGCATAACAAGGTGATTTCATAATGGCGTGTTTCTTATCCGACCTTGATAAAGAAGAGTTTTAGAAAAAAGCTACGAAACAAATCTAAAGTACAATTCAGAACCAGCTGCTGTATTTGGACGAAAGGAGTGCATTGAATGCACAAACCTGAGAGTCATTACAGAAATTGATCAAATTGTTACTGTCAACTGATAAACAATGAAATTTGTTTTGATGAATCCATGTTTTACAAGTTTGAAAGAGGGAAAATTTTAGAATCAAAATCTCCATTTCAAGCAGCAGCAAGAGACAGGACAGAGGGAGAGCACAGACTCAACTCTGTCATCCATTATCAGGAAGAAAGCCCATTTCTAGCAGTGGTGGACTCGCAGGATTTATGCAATACATTGAGGCCTGCTGTGTCAATATATTTGTAAGATGCTTTAGTAAGTGCTCAGGCTGTTTAAGAGCATTCAGATATATGGCCACTACATTCTCACCTATTTCTATTTTTTCCAGAGCTTCAAGACTTAACCTTTGGTATTGATTCACCTTGTCGATCTCATCATCATAACTAGAAGAAAAAAAAAAAAAAGAATGAGGATTTAATGCTTCCTACTAATCTAAAACAAAGCTACTGAAAATAAACTACACAAAGCAAGCAGTAACTTACTAGGCCACGTAGTAGGCAGAATTAGAAAGTAGCAGCAGAACATCCACATCCTTATGAGTGGCATCGATGAGACTAAGGAAGGGGAAGAAGAAACAGAATGAACAGAGGGGAGAAGGCTTTATTTGCACAGCTGTAACCCATCCCCGGTGTATTTTAAGGACACATTTTTTTACAATTGAAGGCACATTACAACAAGAGGTTTCAATTATGGTATATTGTCTTGTGTGATGCTGCTGCCTTCACAGCCACTGAAAAACCAAGTTAGGTGTGACCCTTCAACAAGCCGAAATGGGATGTATTATTAGACTCTGTCATACAATAAGAAGATCCATGTAAACAACACTCAAACCTGGAGTTACCCAATAGCTCAAACAGGTCAGCAGCAGGTCCAAAAATAAATAGAAAACCCACAAGCTATTAAAAACGCTAACAGGGACATGGAAAGATCTCAAAACTCAGCTCTTCAAAGCACAGACCTTAACTATCATAACATACTGCTTTGGTATTTTATATGCTGAAGTTTAACCTGCAGAAGATCTAACCACTATTTTTCTTTACAAGATAGTGAACTCTGAACTTGATAAGGAGACTTATCAGTGAAGTTAGAGTTTATGCTCACTACTTCTCATAAAGAGAAGTCTAGGCTTCTCTGCTACTAACTCATTTCACAAGAATTTAATCTGATCATGGACAGCTTTGAAGTTACACTTTCCCTATAAAGCAATAAGGAACAATGGCTCCTCAAACAGCCACTTCTAGAACTAAGGGTGGTTAGAAGCTGTCTTCATGGTACCTACCACATTCTGAAAGTATTAACTGAATGCAGGTGTTTCCAGGTGATGTCTCAAAGGGCACTGCAGCATACACCGTTTACACAGCACTTTGGGAAAAGCACTTTTTTTAGAGGGCCTTCCAATTTACAATCAAGTTTTCAATCCCTTCAAGGACTCCTATTATTCTACAAAACTGTCCATTTTTATTCTACTAACATATCCACTACCAAAATCATTTCACATCAGTAGGAAATAATGGAGGAGTCACAGTAGCAGCTGATCAATGATCACTTATGACTTTATTCAACAAACCTTGGATCACAGTCAATGAGTGCCCATCCTCCATGGAATTTTTCATCATCTGGTAGGAGCAGTTTCATGTAGCTCTGCAACAACTGGCTGATCAGTTCCTGGTGGCTCCTCAGGTTCTCCTTGTGCAGGGCCTCATGTTCTTTCTCTTTTGTAAATATGGAGTAAAGATCCTCCGTTACGGGGATACCCTGCATCAAATCTAAATAACACACACAAAATATCAAACAAGGAACCAACAGTTGAGTGATATACAGCAATAATCTGTGATTACTTTGTAAATTCCTTCCAGATATATTATACTTGAAGAAACTCTGGAAAAAATGGTTAGCTATTCTTTCCAAATAAAATGTCTCCCCGAACTGAAAACTCAGTAGGTATAACACTATTTTCTCACTGAAAAGCAAGAGTTCATTCACCATTTTAACAAACACTTGCTACGTAAGTTTAGCTTTGTCCAATAGAGAGATGTTAGAGGACAGTTAATGCTAAAATGAAGTTAGGAGCAAGCTCTACAATGAGTTTCACTGCACGTAATCACTCCAAATTAGATGTTGTTTAATCTCCAAATGGAGAATTGATTGATCCATATGGTGTCCACTACATAGACATGAACATTACATATACTCAAGGTGCTTTTAAGCTTCAGAAAAAAAAAGATAAATCAGTCAAAGAGATAAAACCAAGATGATTTCAATAAAACTTTTCTAAACACCATAGTTCATCTTAGCTGGAATTGTATTCTTACCTATGACTGCTTGCCTGTAAGCATCCCTGAAGCGATTCAGGTAGTATCTGTTTGCAGAATTAACTCCATCCTTCATGACCCCTGCCAGCTTTCTTTCCCCAGTCCTTGTGAAGTCACCCTGTTGCACAGAACACACGAATCATGCACATACACACCTTTGAAGTAATGGCCTCAGACAAAAAGCTTTGGCATTCTGAAACTCAGAACTCAACAGATGACGACTCAGAAATGGTGTTCAAGTAACTATTTCATATAGAAATTGAAAATATTGATTTTCAAAGAACATCTACTTCTGTCATTGTTCGACTCTCTCTGCAGAGAATCTCATGCTTTTGACAGATCTATGATTCTACAAAAAGTTCTAGAGAAAAACAATAATCTGGACACCATAAGGAGTTTCATGCCCAATTTCTGATCTTGATAGACAGACTGTATTACGACTAATTAAGAAAAGTCTTTAGAAAATGTAACTAGTTAATATCACCCTTCTACCAACATATCTTGAACTGTATTCTTAAGTACTGCAGCTATTTAGAACTACCATAACCGTGCTTAAATTTAAATAGAAGTAAAGCTTAATATAGATCTTAAATTCTTTGCTCAGCTGTGCTTTGTATCTAGACAGAAAACTAACAGAATGAAGTTAACAACCAGCCAAGCGCTGCCACAGGACACCTGGACACTCAAGTCTTCTCCAATTCACACTAAGTGTGACACAAAATACTCTTCTATTGAAATGCCCCTCATCTCTTGAAGACAAAAGCATGCAGAATATTTGGCCAACTTCGTTACACATACAAGAGTTCCTCATTGGACATAAAACCTGTAACATATTAATTATCAGAACCAATAAAACTCTTCATCCTTTACCTTCAAGGCGGCGGTGCCAGCGTACTGCCGGCTTATGGCGTCTCCGTTGTTGGCCCATATTATCTGGTAGATTCTATTGCATTTCACTGGCAAAGGCTGCTCTGGTGGCATCACACCCAGCTTTTTGAGCTGCCGTTTGACATAGACATTAATATAAGGTTCAAGGTAAAAATAATTCTCAATATCAGAGCTTGATAAAGAAAATGGAAACACTTGCCAAGGATTTAGTTGTTAAATTTTAAATGATCTGAAAAAGGAAACCATTCTGCCAGTTTTTCAGATTAAATTAATGGTTAGCAATGAATCACCAATTCATTGTTAAGTATCGTATCACTGGATGTAGCAGCAATACATTAATTATGGATGTTAGAGTCAATCTTCAAAAAATTAGCTGAAGGAAAACAAGTTACTCTTGATTATCAAGATACAGGAAATGATTTTGTTTTCTACCATCAGAAGAACAGACACCACAGAATTTAAACATGGATAAACAAGTTAATGTCTTCTATTGCAAAGGCATTCACAACCTCAAAGGTCTGAAAATAAAGAAATGGAATCTCTTTCCAGTTACAAGAAAGAGCACATCAGGATTCTTAATCTTTTGCTTCTAGACACTAAATCAAGCGTAGTGCCTCCATCTTCAAACTTACTCCTCCCCCAAAATAAAACCTTACAACTCCATCTGTTGTGTTTATTATTAATGCTTGTGCATTTTGGACAGTTACCATTTAACACTGATACTAGAAGTAAGGTATCTTACTCTTCAGAACAACCAGTACTTAAGTTTTTCCAAGGTGAGTCTTGGGCACAATACAAACTTCAGCCTCTTTACATGCACTCAATTGGTAAAGCAGCAGTTTCCCATTCTGCAGTTAGTACTACTCACATGTAACTGTAGTGTAGTCACTAAACACAAGGGATATCTTGGATTAAATCAGAAGCAAACCTCAATTTCTAGCCAACAAAAAAAAATGTTCAAGCACTCTTCAGAAGTTAAACGAAAATTGATACAAGATTGTTCGTTGACTTTGAAAGCCCTATCCTTTATCCTTCACTTTAAGTAGAGTCAGATTGGTTTATTTTGGGCTGGCCTGTAACTGAAGCTTCAAAGTTTCATTTACAGTCCTATTAAGGAAGACAATACACAGGGGAAGACAATCATCACTGAGCTTCTATATCAAAAAGCAAATGGGGGGACAAGCAAGAGGATGACAAAAGGAAGGACTCAGTCTACTTGGAAATGCCTTCTCTATACAGGAAGAGCTATTCCAGAGCGTAGTCGTCAACCATCTGGGATATTTATAACATGAATTAATTGCTCCTCTTCACACAGAGGAGATTAGTTATCTCCCTACTTGCTGTACCACAGTGTTTCACTTTAAAGAGCCTAAAATAGCATCCAACTTCTAGTTTGGTTTTTGTGGGTTTTTTTTTTAAAGTTTTATGTTACCACACAACTTAAAGTCACTAAATCAAAACAAGAGAATCCTCCCCAAGATATAGACAGTAGTTTCCTCTCTGAGGAGAGGAAAACAGACAGTGTTCTATAATGATTGAGTTATTTTAGTTGAACATACCACTTTCAGCTTCATGGCTCTCCAAGTAGGTCATAAAGATCCTTTTTAGTAGAGGTTAGTTCAGCATTTTTCAAACATGCAGATTTCCCTGAGAATAACAATTAAGCTTGGAGGTACTCTGTACTTGAAAAAGGACATTAGTTCTACATACCTGCTGTTCCATGACCACTCTCGCAATAGCAGCCTGCACGACATTGGTACGATCCAGACAGTCCATGCAGTTAACTCGAAAAATTCCCTCCTGTTTACAGATCACACCAGCTTGGTCAACCCTTTTAACAGAAAAACAGAGTAAAAAGATACTGAGACACTTCAAATCCAGCGTAATTTACCAGCTTCTACAAAGAGTAGAAAATTTTACACATGGAATGCACTATTTGTAGTTGCACTCATCATCCCCAGGCACAGCCCACTCAGAATTACTCTTCTTCCCACCTCTCCAGTTTAGGCCAGATATTCAACATGCATCCTACTGGGGCATAAATTTGCTATATAATCAGATGTTGAATTCAATTCATACATATGTAATACAAGTTTTCAAGAAAAGAGGAATTTAATTTCAAAAAACGCAGAAGCCAACAATAACAACAGTGACATTTCACTCACAAAATGCACTGAACAACATCGAGTGATTGACTGAAGACTGTGGCCGTGCTCATTACCAAAATGCACAAACTTTCATCAGTACAAACGAAAGGTCAAACACGCCTACTGTTTTCAATAGTAATGTTGGTGTTCTAGGGTTCGTGGGCCAAATACAAAGTGTTTCACATTAGATATAAGAACCCCTAAGAGTGTTAAATGCAGTAAGCTTCAGAGAAAACAGTGTCTGAGAATTTTTGCTATTACACACAGAGAACACCAATACCTCAGAACACAAAAACTCTTGACACACAAGCTGGCCACAGAGAGAGGAATATAAAACATACCAGTTATGACAAAAATCAAAGCCTCTGTATATGTACTGGTTATTTTTTTCTACAAATATTTCACACCAGTCTAAGAATAGTGAAGTACCTACCAGCACCACTTCATGTCAAGAATAATATCATGAATGGCATCAGTCAGTGTTTGAACATTTTCAAACTTCATTCCTCGGCTAAAATACAGAATTTCAAAGGAGTTAGTTTGACCTTGAGTAGTGATTTTTGTTTACTTAATTATTTTATATTATTTGTAACCTTAGCACAGTGTTTTGGCTAAGTGGGAGAGACAAGACACTCTCTCCTGCAATAAGCATTAAGTAGCAGCCAATATTCAGAACTATTTTAAAGCACAGTTCAATATCTTAATGCAAGGCAAGATATTCACATCTTTAAATTGTCAAGAGTTTGCATTCTTGAATGCTACTTCCACAAGGAAAGATAAGTGCACAGCTATTCAGGTAGGCAACCTTCCGTTCTCATTTTGGGCACATTCTCAACAAAAGCAACCACTATAGGTTTGAAATTGGGATGTCCTGTCCTGCTTCCACAGAGGAAAAATAAACATCTACAGACGCACCGCCCCTTTCCACCCCCCACCCCACCAGGTTACTTTTCAGTGTTGTTCTCTATTCATAGTACAGAAAGAAACAGTCCTGGTCACTACAGCAGTTCTTATGAGAAAAGCAAACAAACAAAAATGAAAGGTCATTTAAACAAAAGATTAAGTATCAAATCAATTCAGGCTGTCAATAGGAAAGAAGTCTCTTAAAGGCCATGACTATTTTGAGGGGGTTTTTTCCCTTCCCCCCTATCCTCTCAGACAATATCCACTAATGACATACTTATTCAATCAGTAATGCTTTTCCAGGCCAGATGCAATCCCTAGATTAAGTTAGGAAATGAAGATAAAACCCAGAGTTTTTAGATCCCATATTTGTACACAAATGCAGCCTGCTCGAGGGAAGCATGGGAAATACATGCCTGTGTGACAGATCACACGCTTGGGCATGTGAACACTGCACTAGACCATGCCAACATCAGAGCAGTCATAAAAGAGCAACTATTTATTCTGGATTAACATAAAATCCAGTGTATTTTACAATGGAATAACAGCATCAGGGTTCTGAAAGAACCCACCGTATGTTTCTAGAAACAAACAAGAGAAATAGAAGAATGGCTTGTAGTAAAGAATTAAAAGGAGGATGCTACATAGTTTGAAAAACAGGTCAGCCTCAACTTTACATTCACAGCATGTTTAAGGAAACTCTTGCTTAAAATGCGTAACAGCCTCTAAGCTTCACCTAATAAATAACTGCATATTTAACAGGTCAGGGACACAACATCAACAAACAGCAGTGCTTGGTTATCCAAACTTCTACTTTTATAGTCCTTTAGGTTACAAAATGTATTGTTCCTATTTAAAAAAAAAGCATTTCATGCAGAAGTAGAAATAATAATGACTTCTCCTCCCTTCTGCTCTTATTTCATGCTAATAAAGAAAAAAGATGCAAAGTGACATTTTTAAAAGGCTTCTTACCAGTGCTCATGGAAGTCAAATGAAACATAAGTCAGATTTGCATTGTTGTAAAGAAGAACTTGTTTAAGGTAAGCATCTCCAATAATCTTCTCTCTGCCAGTCTGATCCACCAAATTAATAATAACCTGTTCAAAAGTTTAATTATTTAATACTTGACATCTGCTACACAGCTTACTTCAATATACACCATGAAAGAATAAATAGCTCAAGAGTTTAAAAAAGACTTGAAGGTAATCTTACTGAAGTTATAATCTTCGCTAGATTGTACCCAAGATCAAATAAGCTCTGACAATTACCTGCCTACCTGAATTTTAATACAGAAAAGCTATGAATTCACACAACAGGTATACAAACACAAGGCTTACACATTTCTGTAAGTTACTGCTGGGTCTGTTTTGTTTTGGTGGTTTTTTTGTAGTTTTTTTTTTTTTTTACAAGGTAACTTAAAAGGATACTTGAAAAATTTCATAAAATTCTATTTTGTACCACCCTTCCAATTGCCAACCAGATTCTAAAAAACCACAACCCACATTACCAAGAAAAACTAAAACTGTCATCCCCTGCATTTTCATAAGATGACTATTTTACCATGCAGAACTACCTGCTTTTTGTAATTTTTCAGCTGTTCTTCAAAATGTGCACGAAAGCAGGACACTGTTTCATTTTCACCTACAAAGCAAAACAGTGCGAGACAAAAACAGCCTGGTCAGCAACAAGGCCTGCTTGAAGTATTAAATCATGCCCAAATCTATACTCTAAAAAAAAAAGCCAATATAGCTTTGCTTAAAGTACTTGCACACAACAACCATTGTTCAGAATTACTTTTAAAGGTCTTTCATCAGCTTGTTCTATTTCAATATTGTTATTTTACTACAATTATATACAGGAAACCTCATTCTTAAGTTTTGCTTTATTGGACAAATTTAACTTTGCCTGTTTAATCCTTCCATGTATGCATAACACACCCACATAAACATCCCTTCTAAAATAAGAGTATTTTTATTTGGTTCACATCTTTTGAAAAAGCAAACTGAAGTACAAGAAAGATTTACAAATTGCAGAGGTGGACACGCAGGACAGGGATAACACTTTCAGTATTATTCCAGTTCTCCAAAAGGACAAAACTACTTGTAATTAAAAACACTATCCAGTTGATTCAAGGCACCAGTGATTCCTCAAAGTCTCAATTCCTACCTGTAAAAATATCAAGTTACATGCAATTCCTCAATATTTTTTTAAACTAATCCTACTAGGAAAAAAAAATTAAAAGAACTGCTCAGCTTCATAAACAGATGTCACAGCACAAGCTTTCAGTTGGAACTAATGAAGTGTTGCTGCCAAATACCTGGGGGGAGAATTGGGAGGTGTTTTATTTTGATTTTCCTCACTTTATGAATTTATTTAAATTTCAATTTCCATGATGTGGCAACAAGTTAACCCTCACCAGTAATTTCCAGGTTATTTGGTATAAAAATCAGAAGAAACCTGAGTCTGTTGATGAATCTTTAAGTCTGCAATGATAGTAACTGCTTGTTAACTTAAAATTCAATGCTTTGCCCGAGTTGAGCTTCACCTCCTAAGCAAGCTCAAAGATCCATTTTACTAGGACTTACTCAAGACACGGGGCAGGGTAGGGGGGGAGAGGGAAGTCCTTTAACTTTCCAACATCACAACCCCCTCTGAAAGAGTAGATTTCTTTTATATTCAGCCCTAAAAAGTGGTCTCCAGTAACAGAAGACCAAACCTGCTAATGCTAGAGGAGAATGTGAATCCAACACATAAGCTGGACTCACAGAAGTACATACTTAGGATGCAGGATGCCAGTCAACCCAATCCAGCAGGAGTCTGATTAGGCTGATTATACAAGATCATGAAGAT
>VXAK01005251.1:339773-368329 GCA_013399435.1 Arenaria interpres | reverse complement strand
AAAAAAAAAAAAAAAGAACGCGAAATTGTCTCCCTTCCCAATCCAGAAAACACTGCAGCAAGTAAGACTAGACATAAAACAGGTACCTCATTAAATATTGAAATTCATGGTATTTACTTACCACAGACAAGAAGTCAGAGCTCTGCATAGTTGCAATTAGAGTAGGAGTTAATTGGAGTCAAGTCATTACTGTTATTCCTGGCTTTTAGAAAGCGCCACTGAAAGACTGGTGGTAAAGCAACACCCCAATGAACCTGTTTCTAAGGGAACTCTGATCTTTAGGAATTCCACCCAAATACTTACTCTTGTCCAGTCGGGGCCGTGGGTTGTATCTATATCCAACTTGGCTCCAGAAAACAGGCACAGAGCCCCTCGTTTGGATAAATGAAAGAGTATGATTATGAACATGAATCAGTTGCTCTGTCTCAACATAATTTGCCACATTTCCGTTTTTATCAACACCTCTTCGCTTATACCGCATTCCTAGGAGGAATAAGAATGATCAATTCATATTTAAGTACACCTTAAACATTAAGAACTTTTCTTACTGTTTTTGACAACAGTAACACAAAGAGGTCTACACAGAATCCATGATCAATAGTAGAATTACTCCTACCCCAGCCTAATCCCCAGAAGTTGTGTTGACTACATGGATAAAGTTTATTAACTGATTTACTACAAGAAGCAGGAAATAAGTTGACAGGGCAAGGCAGTCTACTGGCACTGTAAAGTCACAGATGTACCTTCCCCACCCTAAAGGATCCATTATTTCCTGCTCTGACAAGTTTAGCAGAAAATTTTGCTTTAGTGCTCAGTATTTTCCATGAACCTAAAAGGCCACTTTTACTGACAGATGTTCCACCTCTTACAGTAAGAGGTCCCATAAGCAGCCCAAGAAGATTTGCATGTTCCACAGAACACAAGGACTCCCCCGCCTCGTTTCAAACTCTGTAACTAATTCTGCACATTAAGAACAGATACTGCTCTCCTGATTACAGTTTTTTGCCCAGCTATTCCTGATCTGATCATTAAACAGAACAGGTAAGTGCTTGCACATCCTTTACTCAAAGGACAGTATATAACTATTGCTGAAAGGATGCAGGTGGTAGCAAGGGATGGGGAAGGAATACGTTAAAAAGGTTGGGGAACGATTCAAAGCCATGGGCTAAAGCATGGAAATTCAGTTCCACAGAATCAGAACAACTCTATTCCATGTCCTGAAGTAGCACTGGACCAAACTTTTGAGCTTAATCCCAACAGCACTAGCTAAGGACCACAGGAGAGAAGGGAAGAGATTAGAAATAGGGAAGTGAAAGGAGTGTAAAATACCTGTCACTGGGACCTTTAAGGGAGCTTTCAGACACTCTTTACTTATGTCCTGCCACCAATGCCAGCTGTTACACCAAAACTCAAATGAAGTCACTGCACAGGAAGCTTCCGCTCCCTTATTTTTGGTATCTCAACTTTTGCAGACACTAGGCTCTTACTCTCTAAACTGTCTTCCTTTAGCTCAGAGTGCCTTTCCTGAAGTTCTTAGACACGTTGATATTTTAGTGCAATGGGGTTTGTTTGGTTTTTGGGGGGTTTTTTTGGGTTTGTTTTCTGTTGTGGTTTGTTTTTTTTTTAAATCAAACAAGCAGCCTGACAAATAAAGAACCAATGTATTTAACACAGAAGCATGTTAAGCTTTTAAATCAGTGTTTTCTCTGGTTTTGGGGGGCTTGGGTTTTTTAAACTACTACATTTCAGAAATGAAAACACATCTACCTCTTAGCTAAAATTATGTATTACAGAATGAATTAATCAATTCTGCAATTATTCTTCAAAACATTAGTTCAATTTACTGAAGCAATCTTTTTGTTTTAAGGTAGAAAGTTCTACTCAATTTACGCTCTGGACTAGCTATCAGATGAGCATAGTGTCATTAATAGTAAGAGGGAATCAATAAGCAATTTGCCCTCTGCTATTCAGTTCCTGTATCTATAAAACAATTTAGTATAAATAAAGCATACTGAAAACTAGATACTACCCTGAAACCCTCAAGTATTTACTGTGAGTTGTTCTGAAAAATAGTTTTCCTGGCAACTGAATTAAATGCACTGAAGTGAGCTGTGGTACAAAGGCCAGTCCCGTATCAGAGTAAGCACACCAGTTTTTGTCTTTTTCTTTTGGTTTTTTTGACATGTTAAAAACCTGAGTGTGTAGAAAAGGGGGCTGGGCACAGCTGATAGACTGAAAAGGGTTAGAATTGAACAGGACCTATTAAAGTGTCTAGTGATTCAAATCTTTCTTTCTGTGCTCCTAAGGACAGGGAATATTTTGTTTGCCTTGCTACTATTTGAATAAGCCAAATAAGGTGCAAGATCAAAGCATAGTTCTTATTTCACACCTTGGCCCTACATACACATCTCTTGGGATGCAGGCACATGCACACTTGATTCGTCAAGTCTCTATTCAGCTGCTGTGAAGCCCTGAAAGGAAGACTTTTGAAAATTTAACTCCCACCCAGGCCCGCTGAAAACATTGTGTTAGGGCAGAGCTGTCCACAAGGTCCTAATCAAGGTGTTCTTTGCAAAGATGTAGCTTTATCCCAGGACTGTGACCTCCAAGGAGACATTCAGTGCCCAAAAGCAGGTTAGTGAAGTTCACTTTGTAACTGCTCTGCAGTGCTGCATGTGCTACAGCCTTCCCTTTTCTCCTGTAAGCAGGAATGGCTGTGGCACGTACTTTGACAAGAGCTGACCACCTGCTGGACAACAGAGCACTCTTCAAAGTTTTATCTCCCACAACAGTACTCAGAAACAACCCCCATGCCTTGAACTATGTTTGCCTACCAGCTCTGTGCCGACTCCGGCGTGAAATGAGTGCCACCAGAAACGTTGGATGAACATCATCTACACAAGTTGATTCCTGAGGAGGAGTTTCAGGACTGCTCTTATCATCATCAGAAGATTCGTTATAGTTTACAACAAGTTCTTCAATTTGCACAAATCCTTGTATGATGGGTATAATCCAGAAGTCCACTTCAGCATTCTGAAGGTTACAAAACACATGTACATTCTTGTTGGTTCTATATTACCTACAATTATTTCTGCCATTTCTCATGCTTATAAACAGTTGCTTTGCGTGCTTTTCATGTTTTAAGAAATTTTTCCCATAACTTTGTCTTACTTCTGTAAGAGATACCAGCATTTATCCTCCATTAGTCCTTGGGCTTTTAAATCAGGAGGAAGAAAGAGAAAGCAATGACATTTTTCTGTAGAGATGAAGCAAGCTGAATTAAGGCAAAAAGCCCTCCTCTACTCCCAGCTATCTAGGGATAAAAGAGAACCCTTCAATATTTAAAAGTATCTTTTACAACCTTGTATGAAGACTCCCTAAGGGTATCTTACGTTTACTTTAAGCTTTTATTATGTTCAAACATAATAAAAACTTCTCATGTCAAAAACTATAGTCAGTTCAGATAGAGCAGCAAATATTGATAATTTATTATTTAGTTTCTGCTTTAAGGCAGTTTTACCTCCTCTACATGGACATACAGCATATTACAGTTGTATAGGTAGGCAAATTAAAATTTTAAAGTGTAATGTTGTTAGCCTGTTTTCAGCAAACTATACTAGCATAACCTTTATATGGGCTAACTTAGTACCCAAGCCAACTGGTTCAGGGCTCTGCGCATTAGTGCTTTATCACCCTAAAACCCTAATTTCTTAAACAGAGTTTAAATCCAAGTTCCACATTAATTCAAGGTTATCCATTTATATCTTATAACATGAAAAATACAACTAGTTAAACTGCTGTGTTATATACAAAATTTCACAGAGCATCTAGGTTTACCCTGCTCTGACTCCATAAGCATTAGAGTATATAAAGTTATTAATGAAAGATGTAGAGCATAAGATGTGTGCTGTCATCTTCAAAAGAACTTAAGACTTGACTTAAACTGGCATACAGCAGTTAGTAACTCAGCCCCTTACCTAGGAGGCTAATTTAAAATGAAATGGGATTATATACTGAAGAAAAAGAGTGGTTGTTCTACGTTTCTTTTTTGTGCCCATTAGCCAGGAAAATGCTACTCTGAACAGCTGTTCAGAATAACTTGTTCTACGCTACTGTTACATTGATCAGCTACTCGGTTCAAGAAGAAAAATAGTATTCTCCCCAAAGCAAGACAAAAATCTTGTCTCAAGAAATTTCTGGAATTCAGAGTTTCTTTTCTGGTGGTTCCTCCTTATCAAATAATCTGCTCTGTCCAAGGATAATCCATTTCGGATAAATACATTTTAAATTTACCTTCAGAAATTAGCACAAACATATCACATGTTAAGTTATTCTGCATTGCTTTACTGTAGTAATTATTTTAATTCAATTGATGTGCATTAATTAGCAATGATCCAAGGCTAACAAGAAGGCTGCTGAAAGGCCAGCTGGGGGAAGAAGGTAATGCTAATTGCTCAGCTTCAGAAGGCACAGCCCCAACCCTGAGCTGTCTGCCAAGCAGGTTTTTAAGTAAACTTCTATGCAGCCTTAAGTAAACATTTCAACTAAAACTACAGAATGGTTCTCATAATATACATTGTTAGAAACAAGACTCACATCAATGGTGATGAGATCTTCAATCATGTGCTTGTTCCAAAAGAATCTGTCATCAACCTGTTTAAAACAAAAAGGGCAGTTTTTGCAATTTTTTTAAGTAAGGTTTGGCAATATCTTTGGTAAAGACACCGGTGTCATTCACTACACCTGTACACACAAGTCTAGTGTTCCCTATTTTTGAATATAACAGCTCAGTTCAAGACATGCAGCTGGAGACTTTTGTTTCATTTCCTTGCAATGAAGCTGGTTACAGGGCACGGTCTTCAGTTGCTGTACATTGTACCAGCAGAAAATATGACCAGCCAAGTGCTGACCACATACAGTATTGAACAGCTCATCTCCCAAAAGGGAAAAAAAAAGCAGTAAACGACACACACTTACTTTTCGCCACAGTGGTAAGTTAGTTTTCTCACACGCACTCTGCCTCTGCACAGAATTTGTTAGGTCATAGGTCAGGCTGTAGTAAAAGGAATCTGAATCCATGAACATTTTGAATAACTCTTCCAATAATCTTTTCTCCAGCTTCTCTTTTTCTTTGCTTTCTTTAATCTGAAAGAAAAGCAATTTTTTTCTTATGTTTTTCCCCTTTGATTGAAAAGACTCCGGCCATATTTGCTACATGCCATTTCTAACCTTGTAGGACAAACATTTTCTCATTGAGGAGCAGGATCTTAAAATTCTTATCAGAGATAAACACAAAGACCAACATCTTCAGAGGCATCATGCTGCATCAAATTTTTTCTCCAATTCTATACAGTAAGACATACTTATGTAGAGCAATTTGTTAAGTTCAGAGTCCCACTAGAAGTTAATCCTGCCAAAGTTATATAATATCAAAAAATTAAAAATCATAAAAGAGCGACAGTTAAATAGTCAAAAATTAAATCAAACTTCAAGACAGTAGTTGCACATTGTGCAGTGTTACACCAGATCTAGTTTTAGGTCTTAGTACTCCATTTGATCATCCACCACAGCTTTTGAATTATCAAGTAATTTTTTTTAAACAAAGCAAGAAAACAGTAGGAAACTTTACCTTCTTTTTATTTGGAGCAGACACATTCGATTTAATTTGAGTAAGAGTCTTCAGCAGAAATTTTGTGTCATCTGGGGACTGCGTAATCTTCTCTGGCTTGTTTATCCCAAAATGGTGCTTTTTACAAAGCTAAATAATGGTATCAGATTAAAGCAAATACTTAGATACTTTTTAACCAATTCAAGAAAATTTTAATTTAAGTCTACAACAGCAAGCCTGCAGTGCCCACAAACCTTGGGGAGACACTTAGAAACCTGTATGCTCCCGCTCTATTCCAATCTATAGCATTGCTCTCCCTCTTTTTTACACAAGTCATTTTCTCCTGGGACTGTGAGAACATCTGCCTCAATTTGATATGACTTGAGTACCCAGACCTACCTCAACTTCCCACCCAAAATACAGTGTAAATCAGTATTACTCACTTGTATTGTTTTTCCTTTATCTTTTGGAAAAAATTCTGCAGAGTTTAAAGCGAGGCTTTTCCTTGAAGCCAAGTTACAGAATTAAGATCCCAAAGCAGGACAGAGGCAAAGCACCCATTAAAAACAAATCTACTCCCTCGTGATTCAGAGGGCAAAGATATGATAGCTTCTTCCCCCTAAGTACACACACGTGAAAGCTCTAAGAGATATTTGGGGATAACCTCATGATTAAGCGAGTTGAAGTACTTGGGAGAGTTCTTGTATAGGTTTCTAGGCACAAAAGCACCTAGTGGATACGGTATGTTCCTGCCTACACAACTAAGAGCAGGAAGGTTTTACATCTAGATTTCAAGTCATATTCTTGTATCCCAGACCCTGTGAGGTTCTAATGTCCAGACTCTGAAGCAGCTCTTCACGCTCCTAGAGTTCCACCAAAGCTTTGGAGCTTCCACATTACTCTCCCTCTTCAGGGAAGGATTCTCATGCTCTTGTGCAGGCACCATAGAGACTATCACAAGTCATCCTGCGTCCCCATCAGCATTCCCCCCAACACATATACTGAAAAAAGAAGCCCAAAGCCAGAATTGGTCTCCCAACAGTTTACTAACCACAGTGTACATCATCTTAGATTACCAGGACTTACTGAAAGCCTTACCATCCTAGTCATTAAGAGGTAATCGGGAGAGGTTTGGGTTTTTTAAAGCAAAACACAAGATTCCTGTCTTAATCTACAGCTTTGTCCCTTTAGATGATTCCAGTGGATTCGTTTCTGTTCTCAAATAATCTGTTGCTTAATTACACTAATAAAGTCTTGTTCTTGTGTGATATTTTCAAGGATCTTTATGAAATTCGGGTATAATTTTATTGTAATTTCCCTCCCCAGCAGAACTTGTGATTTCTATTTAAAAAACCTTTTAACCAAAAAAAAGGTATTTAAAACCACAAAATGTTCAGTGTCTGCATACCCCAGGAAAAAGACATAAGAGGCATATGCTTAACTATTATATTTCACATTTAAATTTCATTGAAGCAGAAGGGAATAAGTCAGAATTCATTACAGATAGTCATACCTCTAATTCCAGATCCTGAGGTTCTGTTTCAGAAAGCGGAATCACTGCAATCTTTGTTATTTTGCAAACCTCATGGTCTCCTGGAAGTTTGCCAATCAATGCTTTCTGACGAATTAAAAGTAGCCACCACGGTAAATCTGGAAAAAGATTAGTAGATGCTTTGATTTGTCTGTCAGGCATTTACTTTGATTAGTCTGCCAGAAGCTTCTCCCCAGTGTAAAACCCCTGCCAGGAACTGTATGACTAGAAGACTCCAGTGAACACTGATTCATTATTGCTATGTTTTGTTATTATGCACAGCAATAAAAAAACCACTAAAAAACAATACTTACTCCATCTCTAATATAATAAAGAGATTAACTTCATGGACTTGCCCATTAAAGGTAAAGTTACCACTGCTTCATCTATACTAATTAGGCAATCTCTAGGATGATGCACATTCCTAATGTAACTAATAGCAGTACAATTAAAAAAAAAAAACAGGTTGAGCTCAACAGACAGCAAGCTAAGATTTTCTCTTCACACCTTCTATCATGTATAAAACAGCAAATGAGACAGACGTGGGTACCAGCTACAAGATTCCTGAGTTAAGAAGGTGAGCAAACATTAAGTGTACAGGAGTTGCTTTATGATGCAAAGGTTCACAACATCGTTCCCGAAATATATGCATCTAAGTGGTGTAGAATAAATGAGCCTAAGGTTAATGAGAATAGTGACAACAGGTGCATTCCATACCCACATTCAATCTACAACATTCACAATTATGGCTTCAAGACTTTACAAAGAGACTGAAACAGAACAAACATTCCCACTGGCTGCTGAATAGTGCCTGGTCATTAGCTTCCGACATTTTAATCTCTTGGTTGACTCAGCATACTACTGAGCTAAAAGTGAAAGTTCTGTCAAGGCAGATGGAATAAGTACACAAAGTCTTAGACACACTTTTACATTATTTCTCCCAACTGAGAAACAACGGAGTTTAACTGAAGAGGTCATACACAGACATTAAAAACCTGCTATGTTAGACTTAGATATGCTTCCATGCTTGTGACAGTAGATTGTGTCATGTATTATGCCTTAAAATACAATATACAACCTTTGGTAAAAAAAAAAGTCTGTTTAGAGGCTTTGTAGCTAATGCAAAGTCCGCTTTCCTTGCTCAGTAATTTCTAGGTGTTGTGCTATCCCCTGAATACTTACAAAAAACCTAGGAGAATGTGTTTCACAGGACACCCAAAATTATCCTTTCCCACATTTTCCAATATACTTTCAGCATAGAATTAAAGGTCTATCCAAATTGTAAGCATCTTTCCAATAACTGCAGTTAAAAAGCCTTGAACATTTCTGCCCAAATCTGACCAGGTATGTTTAATTAGCACTTTCTTCCAAAGAAAAGGAACAAACCCTGTAAATAGACTGCTGTGCATTATGACAATCCCCTCCTTATTTTGATTCTATATAACTGTGTTTAGGAGAGACATGTGCCTATGTTAGGTACTAACAAACCTTTAACAATTACAGGCCCTCAATTACAAATGCACTGTGAGAAGCAAAGGCTGCCCCCCAAAACAAGGAGAGGAAGGGGGATGAATTCATGCACCACTTCTTTAGTGTATGTGATCTTCTAAAAGCAGTCCTGCACCGCTTCCTGAACACAGCACCAGAACCGTAATCTCTACAGGATCAGAGACGAGTCAGGTGAGAGATAGCTCAGGATGTCACCTCACTCAAGCAGGGTCAGCTCTGAGGTTGGACCAGGTTACTCAAAGCCATGACATAAGCATAGTCTCCTAAAAACTAGGTGAACTGTTCTATTCTTGTTGGTCAAAGGATAACAGAGACAAGAGAGTGACAGCAAACACCAGAAGGACTGTTATCCTTACTGAGAGCAGGTGATGGAACAGCTTTTCTGTACAGGTACAGCAACACCACTTGGAGAACACCTACCTTTGCCTCCAGCATCCCCCAGCCATGGGGATAAGGTGGAAATAAGAAAATGGAAACTGAGGAAAACAGGGCAGATTCTATGCAACAGTAAGAAGACCAACGAATAGGTAAGAAAATCCTTTTAAAATGGGGAAATTGAAGTGCTGCCAAAACCACCAGCAACAGATGAGGATGTCTACCACTTCATCTAAAAAGAAAGTCTACCGTTTTCTATATTGCTTTCCTGCAGGCAAAAGCAATACAGTCTCTGGAAACCCAGGGCAACCTAAACTTAACAGGAAGGGTAGTCCAATAGGACATCCAGACAGATAGATATTCCTGCTGGGCAGTTCTATAATCCCATCTATTCCCACCTGCAGAAGGGGACCCACACAACTTACTTCTATGAGAAGATCAGCAGTGCATGCCAACAAACAAAACAGATACTCTTTTAAGAAAGGATACCTTACCTTCTAGAGCTCCAGTGAAATAATCAATATGATTCCATTGAAAAACAGTATTATGTAAAAGCATTTCTAACCAGACACACCTTAGTGAAAAATGGAAAAGAAAGAAAAAAATCTCTGGCTCCTCTTCAGTTTACCTCATATTAACAAACCCTGGTAGCAGTAAACGAGAACTTAAGAGCTTAATACAGGCAAGTGAGTTCTGTACCCTTTTATCATTTTTAAAAAGCACACTAAGTCATCTTGGTGTACATTTCAAAACTCTTTGTATTACAGCCAGAGCCACAGAACATTGAAGGAAAACAGGAATTCCCCAGCAGATCAAAAGAAAACAGTCAGGAAGTAATTATGCAGATAAGTACGCCCTGAAGTAAAAGCTTCAACAACGGCCACAGAAGCAGCATATTACAATTGCCAGCAATAGCTAAATAACTGAATCCCTGAGTAGAGTACGTGCTTCTGCAGTTAAAGTAGTTCCACAGAATAGCTTTAAAAGAAATAATAGTGATTGTCTACTCAATGTGGGAGGTACAGTGTGTACAGAACACTACGGCTATATGTCATTCCAGAAGAGTGGATGCTTTAAATCATCTCTTAAGATCTAGTGTTCATTTTTATGAAGAGTGGATGTCAGCAACTAACTTAAAATACTATAAAGTAAGCTATTACCTCCCATTGCTCACTAAAACAGGAATTTAGCTCCTCTTTTGCTTGAACACTGTCAGCACACCACTGCTGCTTTGCTCTAACATTTCCCAAACAATATAGCATATAGTTTCCCCAAATGCTTTTGCAGTAACCTTTCTTAAACTCTGCATAAATTTACTATAAACACTGCTTTTTGCAAGTATTTTGATTCCAGCCAAGAAATTCCATGCTGGCATTTTCTTTTTTTTTTTGTTACCTGAATAACTTATTCTTTTTTCATGCAATAATTTTTAAGTTGTTGATGGGATGAAGTTAGAAATTGCTGCAGTTACTTATCACTGAAGCTATTTCAGACATTGAACCACTCATTGTTTCTATCAAGATTCACATGCACATTAAAAAAAAAAGCTTTCCTTTCCTGAGGATAGGAAAGGAGGAACTCCCCTTCCATTTACTGAGTCTACACAACCCTGCCAGCACTATTTAATTTGGATTGTAATCAGCCAGGAGTGGAAGAGCACACCACATTGATACAAGTATAGACCTTAAACTGCACAGGAGTGTGCTTTGACCAAGAAACTGAGAAACGTGGTGGCACTGAATGAGCTAAGTGGAAGTTGCTGGAACTGGTTAAGGAATCCTGCCTTAGTTATAGTTAGCTATGCAATATTAATTGTAAGCATATTCTAGCACTACAATGTTTGAACAACTTGCTAAGCAGTCACTGACTACAAGTGATTCAGTTTTAGGCTGTCATTACCATTTTAGTGGATTGAAGTATCTATTTTTTATTTTAACGAAAACCAACACAACCTCTTTCTAGTTCTGTATTGGGATTTTGACGAAAGGAAATTGAGTGGCTACACTTACATTTTGTATGCATGCACACCAACTGGACCACAAACAAAATTAATATTCTATAGAGGAGACACTGCTTATGCAAGAGATGTGCTTGTCTCGATAAAGGAAGATCATGCAGAGACAATTTTAATTGTGCATCTGTACCAAGAAAACACACAATGTTCTGTTTTGGTAACTTCTCTCCACAACACATTCTAAAATCCTTTTCCTTCTATTCCTATTTTTACTACACATTTTCCTACAAGTCATCTTGGGATAGACCAGAAAAAGGTAAGATACCATATCCTTGCATTCTGATATTCAATGAAGGTTTTGTCATTTGGAGTTTCCCCCTCTTCTATCCCCCCCCAAAAAAAAGCATCTTAATGTTTAAGAAAATTCAGTATTAGCAAAGAACCAAGTGATACTTTAAGTAGAGTTTCATCTCCAATATGAGTGTACAGTTATGTCCAAAGGTAAAAGTGACACCCCTCATGGCAAAAATTCTTTAGTCTTAAAAAAAATAAACCATGTAATATTGGCTAGCTGGTTTCTATGAGACTACTTCCCTGCCACAGCAGCTTTCCTACAAATTCTCCTGTACTAGGTCTGCAATAAAACCAGCAAGATTAAGAGTAAATTAAATCCCATTCCTAGTTACAGCAAATTGGCACGGGTATTTCAATGCGAAATTAAGGATGGTCCAAGACTGGCTTCAGGGACACTTCAAAGTCATTTTAGGACTACTCCAGCATTCTTGCATTAAACCAATCTTTCAAGAACATATAGGGACCTATGCCCAAGACATTAAAGTGCACAAAGGCTTAGTGACAGATCTAGAGTGTACTACTAGCAACTTCAATACTTTAAAAGGTATTTAAAGCTTCCAGTATTAGTCAGTATTTGCTAAGCATTTTTAAAACATGCCAGTGCTTTTTTCCAACAATAGCCAATAACGAGGTTCAGAGCAGAACAAGCCCATACAGGACTCGAGTTAACCAAAAGAGCTCCAAATAATTTTCTGATCCTTATAGTCTAGGGGCACAGGGTAGAAACCAGAGCAACAAGTCCTCCTGTTCTAGATCAGCTCCGGGAGAAAAGCATTTTGCCCAGCTTCTGCAGCATAGTACTCTCACTAAGTCTGGGGATAATGGTCCACCAATATTAAATATTTATACAACTTCTGCTGATAAAGTTTCCCAGTGACAAAGATTGATACAAGAATAAGTAATGAAGACAGGTTACTGTTACAAAGTGCTAGACGATTCAGCCTAGAGGATTACAAAAAAAAACTACACTTGAATATGACCAAGTGAGAGTTCATTAACAATAATAGGTTTCAAGAGACCTATGTAAGACATCTCCATCAGCCCTCTCATTTTGACTGCAGCCCGATGGAGGACATGCATCAGCAACTGTCAACAGATTCAAGGGAGCAGTAGTCCTCAGCAGAAGAGTAAGGACAAATAGCTGGAGATTTTATGTTTCTTCAAACATTTAAAGGTAGAAAATAAATGTCCGTTTACAGGATAGTTGCATCACCAAGCACCAGAATACAGACAAGAAGGATAGTCTATGAACCGTCTGTGATGGCGTCATCTGAAGAAGGCAGAAAGGAAACAAAAATCTTCCAACTGGCCTAAGCTGCAACTGAATGGAGTGCCTGGATGAGCATAACTGATTCAGTAGCTCTATAGGACACATGGAAAGACGACCACATATCAGATTTATTACCTGATAATCTTAATTTACTTGATAACAGCAAGCTGGCACCTGTTGAAGTGTCACATGCTGGGGAAAGTTTCAACTCAGCTTTCATAAGCAAAGGAAGCACCTCACAATAAGCCCACATGCAAGGATATTCAGTTGCCATAACACGCTGGACCTTCCAGAAAGGATTTGACAAGGTCTCCCCCTTCAAAGGCTTTTATACTAGACTCCCTAGAGAGGGAGGAAGGCCTTTGTGTATCTAAGTGCTTGGTTTAAAAAAAAAAGAAACAAAACCAAAACAACACACAACCAAACACCACCACAGCAAAAAAACGTTAGAAAACAATAATTGAGCATTTTTCCACAGCATAAAGAGCCATTACTGGAGTTTAGCCATCATTCATGATGAACAGCACATGCTGCACAGCACAGACAACCTGGACAAGGGGAAGAGAAAGCGAGATAAGAGTCTGGACCACTTCATATCATCAAATCTGGAAAAGGATGGCTGAACAGATCTGTAGAATGAGCATAGACAAAAACATCAGGTGAAATTCAGAGAAGATGAAGCGATACAATTGGAAAGAGGATGCGATCACAAACTTCACGAAGAGATGAGCTCTGAACTATTACTCTCAGAAACAAGACCTAGGAGTTACAGTAATTATGGAGCCAAAGCATTTCCTAGGACTAGACCCATCAAACACCCATGCAGTGGTGTGCCAGTCTCTGGTCCCCTCCTCCCCTGTTGCTAATATGCCACTGCCACCTTGACTAATCTGTTTCTATTCAACAGACCACAAACATCTGATCCCTTTCACCACTTAATCCATCCCACTATCCGGGAACACACTTGAAACTTTACCTGTATTGATCATATTGCCAGGCACTACTTTAAATGCAGGGTCTAAGAATTCACAAAAAGAACAGTAAGCGAAGCAGAGTTTACAGCTAGCTTTCCTGCCTGTCAGTAAACAGATATCCAGAGCCCTACTGGCAGAAGGACCTCCTATACAAAGCTGGTATATATCAAAAGAAATCTCTATCACAGCTACAGGAATTTGCAGCTGATTACAGCTAAAACATTGACCTTGTTTTACAGGAGAAAGTTACTAGAATCAGTTCGGCAGGCTTAATATTAAATCACAATGCATCCTATACCTGCTTCCACCATATAGCTATGTCTTCTATATGTCTAAAATTTAAGTGTTGCTTTTACTTTCAAATAGTCACCTACCAAGGCAGTAATTATTCTTTAGGTTTTAACATAGCGTTGAGCATTTCAGCCTTTTAAATTTCATGAGAGCTTCCATCATTAGTTTTTGCACTGCATTATACGAGAACAACAAAAAACTACTTGAAAGGATTATTCAAAAAGGTGCAAGAACTTTATGCATCTCACACAGAGCCTCAGACAGAACTTCAAACAAATTTTTACTTTGTGAATGCAGTTCTCTATTTTTACAAGACAGTGACAAACCAGAATACGTACACTGGAAAGTATAGGGAATTTGCATCTACAACTATAATGTAATCGCTTTGACAAGTTCACATATTTGGGGAGTACTCTGTGGCAAAGAGCACTACACAGTATTATTTGTAGTATCACTCACTTTAAATGTTTTAAAGGGCATAGCAGAAAAAAAAAACTACATACCTGTATGAAGCTGAACTTTACCAATGACTCCCTCAACCAGGCCCAGACAAATGGGATTCCAAGCCAAAAGAAGATCAGTGGCTGCAAAAAAGAATAAAGATTATGGGTTTTTTGGTTTGATTTTTAAGTAAACTCATCAGAACAATTAATCCAGTGATGGTCTTTCTCTCCACCCTCCCCACCTTAGAGGGTCGAAAATAAAACACAATTGCTGCAGTAAGATAAATATGCCGTTCAATTTTTGCTTGCTACCCAGTAGCTATGACCAAATTACTAAAATTTCCAATTTAAAGCCCTACCCCAGATCTTTTACGGATATTTCAGAAAAAATACATAATTGTTTTAGGCTATGGTAATTCAGTTTAATGGAGGCTTAATTCTTCTAATGTCCATTAGAATTTGTCACAACTGAAATTTTACATGGCTCTAGTGAAATTGAATACAGGTCATTAAGTTAATAATGAAGCTTCAAAAACCTAGCAGATGTTAACTTTCAGCCCCAGCTTTCTCCCAAACCTATCCAGTTACAAATAGTTTCACATTCTCTTTCCATATACAAGCACACACACTTCCTCTTTTGTTAAAACACCCTCACAACTACATGGAATACCAAAGTACACAAAATTAAGTTTCAGGTTTCTAGTTCTCCTACTGTTAAGAAATTCCAGTGAACCACATAGGAAGTAGAAGAGAAAGCAGGAAGGTACTGCTATCAACTTTGTAATCTGTGAAGGGTACCCCTCTCAACAGACTTTCAAGCCACCACTTGATGCAAGTTAGTATTATAACATAAACATGAGAAGTAGCCTATGGTCACACACCCCTCCACTGCTGATATTCAGTAAGGGTTTCTAACGGTGGTTAAGATACAGAAGAAAGCAATCATCCACCTACACACACTTTATTTACAAGACCTTAGTTTCTTCTTGGAAGTCTTAAGATCTGCAGGTGACAACTGGCAGTCTGATATCTTTTTTATGTACTTATTTTTAAACACTGTGCCCTCCTTGGAACACTCGCAATTCAAACTTTACTATTCTAAGAATGCACACTTATTCTTAGCTTTCAGCATAATGTTTAATAGTAAAATGGGCTCAGCTAATTTCATAAATACAAGCGTTTACATGAAATACAATAAAAATGGTTTAAGTCAGGATAGATGCAAGTTGAACTCATTGAAACGGAATCTATCACATGAGCTTTTATGCAGACAAGCAAGAACTAGAAGTTTTAGTGTCCAGCCCAACCTGCACCATGACAATACGGTAGCAGAATTTAAAGCTGTCTTTGCAGGAGGGAGCACAGAGCTACAATTAATGTGTGTAACCAATGTTTAACAGACTATCTGCAGAGAAACTCCTGGTTCTTCCTGTTTCACTGCAGGAGTGCTACACACAGTTACTTGGTCTGTACAGAACCTAGTATGAATCATGAAGTTCTTAAGGAGACTAATACAGAAAGATGAGCACCAGGAAATAGGTGACAGTGGCTGTGACAGTATGAACAGTTCGATTTATTCTCTAACCTTCCTGAAGTGCCTGAACTCATCCTGTATCTATATGCCAAAGACTTGTGCTCGCACAGAACAAGTTCTAGGACAGCCTGAGCTCAAGAGGTACAGACCATACAACATGCAAGAGCATCTGTATGCTGAGTGGAAAACCTGCACTATCAAACCCACAGGGAAGAGGGTTTGAGTCTTCCTCGCTCCCAAATCTTCTGTCTTCTTTCACAACTCACCCACAGAATCCCAGAGTCTTGTCTTCACCCCCAGGAATTTTCTAGAGCTGTATAATCTCAGACTTCACCTACTTTTTGCTATCTTTGCAATTCATATTCCAATGAGAGAGAGCTAGAAACCAACCAGATACATCAAGCAGCCGAAAAACGCCTAGGCACAGGAGGTATTTAAAGATCCAAACCACTGAAGATTTACCACTGCCACTACAAACCTACTAATCTAGAATACCATCCAAGTATTTTTAAACCAATGATTTCTTGCTACGACAAGGTATTAGTAGGGAAGCTCTGGATAGTAAGTGAGGTTTTCTTCTAGCAGTTTACAAAAGGAAAAAAATAAGAAAAGATTGTTTTAATTACAGATATAAGGAAACTATAGTTTAGACTTGCCTGTAAAAGGATATAAGGAAACCAGTAGCAGGGACTTTAGGACAAGTCGGTTTATAGCTGTTCTATTAGTTTTGTGGGTTACTCTGAGATACGTAGCCCTAGACATAACCACACACAGCATTCAAGACTTCTAAAGGAATACTTCTCTCTAGTAGCACAGAACTGGCTCTGAACTTTGACTCCTACCTTCGCGTAAAATAAAAACAAGCTTTGGAAAATAAAAGAGAATGCATTTAGAGTTAAACGCACATTACACTTCAATTTGCTGTTTAAACACAGCAAATATGGATCTACCAGCTGGGCAGTACTAGCTCTTCAGTTAAGTGTGATTATTAAGCTACCAATAGTGAAGGTTAACTGCTTCAAGAAAATTTTCCTTGTGGAAGGCAGGGCATTAAAAAAATGCAACACATACATATTTAGCAACATTTGAGAAGATTAACATTTTTTTCAGTGTCCAAAAAAACCTAGGTGCAAAGAAGCCTTACAGAAGGAATGTCTGTAGGCTGTGAAAAAAAAATACTAATTATGGAATCACACTGACTTTCTTTGATGATAATGTAAGAAAAAAGTAATCTTGTGATACTATTTCTAGACCACTTTCTATAGGAAAGTATGTGTGACAGCAGAGGAGCAAGTTGTTTTAAGTAAATAAACCACATATAGTTCTGGCCTTCTGATTAGAACTTCATAACTGGTTATAGCTCAGTTTCCTGCCTGACAGTCACATCTCAGCTCAGAGTCAACACCCAATCGCGCTAAAGAAATATCACTACAGTAAATACTGATATGAACCTCCTGTTCTTAGAGCACGCTCCTGGAAACATAAGGTGGATGAACCAAATTAAAAAGTTTAACTATAGTCATCCCCCCCACCACCACCAAAGAATATGGGCTTTCATTTTAAGTCCAGTCCTATTAACCCTATTTTGGAAGAAGCCATCTCCAACTGCTGTCCAACACCGTAGAATTTTTTGAGACTGTCTGCTTGCAGTCATTTAGTCTGTCTGGCAGCAGCTATCTTCAGCCATCACTTTGTCTTTGAAAATTATAACCATTTAATCTTTGCTTACGTAACAATTTTAAATATACAGAGATCCAAGATAGTTATCTGCAAGCCTGGAAGAGATTAGTCTTTAACTGTAAAATAGAGCAGAATTTAAAAGGCAGCATAATTTGGTAGACAGTGATACATGTTACAGAAGGTATTTACATCTTTTTAAGGCCTAGGGGGAAAGTAACTGTACAAAACAAACCTGAAAATCCTCAGTTAAGTTAAAATTCTTCAGATAGCATACATAGGAGATGTGGCCACATTTCTGACTGTTGAAACACAACATGGCAACTTTGATTATTTTTTTTTTTCATTTTTTAAAGAAATGCTTTATCAATAAGAATTAACTACCAGAAGGCACTGTCAAAGAAAACACTGGACTTTTCACTACACTCAAAACAGACTGAATGCTTCAAGATACAATGTGAAATCCAATTTATCAATGCAGTTACTCGTTTCCCTACATGAACTTATCTTCCTATAGATGTCATGCCAGTAGTCTAGTGATCACTTGAAACTCAAACAGCAGGAATGAAGAGTTATCAACCTGGAACTGCAACAATGCTGTTGAAACTGATTTCTTACAGTATTGTGCTGGTAATAATGAGCACTGTCAAAATAGCTGTTGTCCTTCAAAGCAGAAAGCAGGAAGCTGTGTACAAAAACAGTCACTATGAGCAGCGAGCTGAGCCCCATGAAGATCTTCCCTGACTTGAGGAGTTCTCTGGCATCCTGAATAAGTTTTAGTTTGAGAGACCTGCCAGGGTTTGATAGGCCTTAACACACCCACTTAATTCTTTTAGGTATGTACTTGCTTACCAAGTTTCCTCCACAAAGTACAAAATTGCTCATTCTTTCCCTTATCCCGCTAACTAATTTCAAGCTATTGAAATAAGCCTTGCCTCTTTTTGCTGACTCCTGTCAGAGATTAACAATCACTGAGGATACATCTACCATTCACAGTGATTGCATCAGCATTGTAGTCGCAGCACAATAGAAGTTCCATCACAAATTCAGAACAAAACCAGCTTTGATGTGATTACTTCCACCACCACCCTCAGAGGTTACCAGCAGTGATGCAGGGCCATGCAGTACCAGATGAAGTTCCTTTAATTCTTTGTTTACACAAACATAACCCTAAAAAGGTGACACAAAAGCAACTTGGAAAAGCATCAAAAGCCAAAACTGCTTTATAGCCCTTTTCCCGGTTTAACACCAGCAGAGTTGATCCAGGGTCAGGCACAAATTCTGATAATAAAACAAACCACTGCTTCGGGATAAGCCACTCGCTCAAGGGTGAATGACTGTAGGCAAGTGTGAGGAGTTAAAGGAGGTGTGCTATCAGCTTCCTTCGGGGAGAAGGCAGGAAGAAAAAAAAGATTTAATTTGCAATCACTAGAATCCAGCCCTTACTACTGAGCTGCTGCTACAGCTATAACTATTTATCTCCCAATCTTGCTGCAGTTCCAGTATACTCCTCTTATCTTCCTCAAGCTTTGCCAGCTTTCAGGAATGGACCTTGGCTAGAAAGTGTTTCCTGTCTCTGTACTCAGTGTAAAAACATACAAAACGTCAAGCTGAACTTCAAGTTCAGTTTATATGTGAGTGTATAAACACAGCCATAAAGGCATGCTATTTCTCAAAAATTCTTTCCATAGCCTGAGAGTGTTGCAATTCTCACCACAAGCAATAGATATTTATTTATAAAAAGTAGAAGCTGAGTAACCCACTGTAAATAGCCAAAGTCGGTCCTCCAGCTCTCCTAATGTAACATTTCACACCTGAAGGGTAAACTTTATTTAAAAATAGTATTAATGTGTTTTTTTTCCTAAGAGTTGAGATTTTTTTCTTTACATTGTATCTGCTTTAGATCAAAGACAAGACTTTATTATTAGTACTATTTGACCCTTATGACCTCTTGTGGCTTTTCAAAGGAAAGTCTGCTTCCAAGTTCTAGTTCATCTTTGAACAGTGTTCTGAAATATTCGTCGGGATTAAGAGATTACAAATTAACCAGGAAGATTTAGGAGTATAAACTTGAACTTCTTTGTCTTGTAGGAAATAAAGTACTACTTAGGCAAACAAATTTGGTGAATTAAGCTTTCCCTTCAGCATAGGTTTCTAAATTTATTTTTAAGCTACTATAATTATAGAAAGATGGAGGAACGTTAGGATATTCAGTATAAGTACAAGCTCTTAATTGCCATGAAGTATTAACTTCATTTACTTGCATATACTCCACTAAACTTTAAACAAGTTATTCCTCCAGATAATCACCTATTTTAATTATCTTTAATTTGTCATTTGTACAGCTTATGCTGTCTGTAAGAGTTATAGTCTTGAGATCCCTCAATCGCTTAGAATTTAAATGCTTTGCTTTATAAGAGAGAAGTGAAATCACGATGACTACACACCCGCCTGCCCGCACAGGCACCCACCTTAAGCAGCCTACAGCCGGGCTACACTAGGAGGATTTTGGAGAAATCCCAGTTAGTTTTCTCATTACTGTTACGCCTCACAGCCTTGCTAGAAAGCCTGCTTATCCTCCTCCAATGAGGAGAGGCATGTTTTCAAACAGTAATTCAAGGTAAGTTTCTCACAGAGCATGTGTCTCCACTGCAGAAGCAGAGCACACTACACAGTACACACCTACTCCCCTGCGCCTAGGAAAATTAAACAGTGATTTAGTTTCTTTGGACACTTCCCCTCAGTATCTCCAAGTTAGATGAGATGAACAGGAAGAGTTCAAATACAATTCAGGTTGTACAGTGACAGATTTAAAGCAGTAGGGATGAGAGTATACAATACGAGTTTGTATTACTGCTGCAAAAGCAGGATGCAAGTCCCAAAGTGCCTAACAAAAAATGAATCCTTACTACTCATTTTGATAAAGAGCCCTTCTTTGTATTCTGGTGCAGTTATAAAATCTCCTGAGTCACCGGGCATTGCTCAGGAAACTTAAAAACACACGGAAAATATTCAGTTGTCTGGAGATCATCCAGTATTACGAGTAACTAACTGCACAAGGAACTCTGTACTCGTTGTTGTTACCAGATGAAACATCTTCCCTCCAAACAGCATTTGACCCTGTAGATCAGCGGTCTCCAAACTTTTTTGATCACACAAAAATTTTAAGCACACATCCCAAATAAATGTATACTTATTTACAAATTATGTACATGTTCTACTGTATTAATATTGCACATATTATAAAACATACACAAAAATAAAAGTTTAAGTGGATGAGATTAATAAAGATAAAAGAAACGCTATTTGAAAACTATTTTATTTATGGCACAAAATATTTTCTTCCCACGTCCCAATGGATTGTCTTGTGCATCCGAGGTACATGCACCCCACTTTAGAGGCCACTGCTGTAGGTGGCTAGATGCTGCAACAAGCTGTTAAATGCCTTTCACCACTTGAAATTAGAATCGCCTCCTCACCTGTCCCACAAACCCGTAAATAGCATTCAGTTTAAGTGACCAGCAGTGACTCTCTTAAAATGTGAACAGGCACTAAGTCACTGCAGCTCAGCAGGTTTGGTTTTTTACTTTAGAATTTCCCTTTATTCTTCTCCATTGCTGAACTCTGCTAGTAGACACATACTTTCTCAGAAGTGATACAGGCAAGGGAATAACATCTTTTATCCTTCCAAAAGTAACAACACTGTACTAACAAAAATATTATTACAGACCAACACACATTCCCATTTTCAGCTGTTATTTCAACAAAGCTGAGGTTGATAGGTAGTCCGCATATTTTTTTTTTAAACTCTATTTACATTGTAAGAGCGAAATTACCAGAAAGGCAGGAGAAAGATTTTATTCAAATCTACTTACAAAACTGACAGTTTAAACACTACCTTCACTCATTCTGAAGATACGCTTTCAAAAAGTTTGCTCAACAGTTACAGCTATACTCAGAATGCAAGAAAAGCTATCCCATCCTCAAAAGATTTAAATATAAACATTAATTAAGCAGAAGGATTTCAAAAAATAGTTTGTCACTGAACTGACATGTTTTTGCTGCTGAAGAGCTGCGAGAGAAATTCTGACATAGCTGTGGTGAGCCAAGACTAAGCAAGGTAAGGTTTTTCTTCTCACTGCATAATTTAATTTCCTTTCAGGCTGCCCAACTAATCAAGCTCAAAGAAGAAAAATTATTATGATTGGGAACCACCAATACAAACACTAAATAAGGCAGTTATACTCAAACTTGGCCCAAGTGTTTCAGAAAGTAAAGGATTTCATGCCACACACACCGTATATCTACACACCCTCTTTTTTTAACTATTGGGGACAAATTGACTATTTAGTCAAATGACAAGCAGCAATATATCATTTAAACATTACTGGAAGATATTTCAGTATAGGAAATAAACTTAAGCATCAGCCATATGCGAGAAAGTTGTTATTTTTCCTAAACTGAGAAACAGACAAGGAGAAAACAAACTGAAAGTTAACAATTAATGACAGAACAGCACATTTGCCATTTACATTTTGCAACTGTCTCTTGGGCAAGGTCATATACTTGTAACTTTGACTCAGAATTCTGTTTTGCACAAAGCTGGCATCTTACATGATTTACATCAGCATCTCAGTATGATATTGCCTGCCATCCCCTATCATGTTACCAGAGACAAAGACTCACTACATTACTCAAAACAGAGCATAAGTTATCAAGCTTAAAGTGGCTTGTTTTCAGTTTTTCAAAGATATAATGAATACCCTTTCACAGCTTCTATTCAACTAAGATTTCTCCCTTAAAAGGAAGAACTTAAATGTTCAAGTGGATTTCCATTCATTTCGGTTCAACTTTTCAGGGAAGAAAAAAATCCTCTCCCAGTTTTTATTGGGGGATGAATTAGAGGCGTTTGGAACAAGAATACACAACTGATCATTTAGTATTAATATTCCTATTTACTAAAGCAGAGCTTTCATAAAAAGGGGGTTTGCACTATTTCCAGATTCCTCCTCCAGAAATCTGTCCAGCAGTTTCTTCTCTTCTTGATAATTGTTCCTATTACTTTGTTTCCTACAAAGACATGTGAAACACAATGATTTTAACAAATGAGGATATAGTTAGAACACAATCAGCTGATAAAAACTGATGCCATCAGCTGGAAGTGTTAACCCCACAGAGAGGAAATGGAGCATTTCACAAGAGGTTTAAACAGACAGAGAAAAGCCTGCAGGTACCCACAGGCACACCCCTCCTCAGGAGACTCTGTTTTCATAGTCTGTCTCACAACAAGTATCATTTCCTGGCTAATGTTTTTGCAAATGATACTTGCAGAAGTGATATGGCTATATCACAACTGAAAATAAACTGGGGAAAGTTTGTCGTTGTTTAAATAAAGAGAATAGTTAAATAATCTTAGATCAGGTTAGGTTAGTGGATAGCAGGGTAGCGGGTTTTCAAGAAATACAGACTTAGTTGCACATGCAAATTTCTCAATTAGAATAGCCATACGCATTTTTGTAACAAATCCAGAATGCTCAATGAAAATAACTGCTTTTTTTAAATCACATTTATTGCAAGTTTAACACTTAATGAGAAGCAAGTTTTGAGTTACCAAATTTGTATCTTATTCTCTAAAAACTTCTATGTATATTAAAAATTCATGCTCTTTATAACATTAAACATGAATCATGAAACCTCTACATAATGACAAAAAAGCTTTTGTCAGTAGTCTCAAATCTTTGAGGCATTTGAAGGGAAAAACATACAGTCTGCCAAACTCTGGGGCCCAAGTCTCAATACACAACCCTAACAGAATGAGTTTCTGAAACACACATTCAATATTTAATAAAGCTATACTTGAGACCTGTTTGATATTGAAGAACTTGCTTCTAAAAGAAAATTCTAAACCACCATCTGAGAAGTCTCACAGTTTGAGGGAAGTATTTAGTGGAAGTTAATTGCAGTCCCCTGACATCTTGGGCCTCCTGCTGCAGCTGCCATGAAACACAGCAGTTGGGAAGAGAAGCGGGACAAAGTGTTTCCTTGTTGTCAGTCTCACTCTTTCACTACCAGCAAATGCCCTGCTGCCCACCAAATCACGTCCCAAAGTCACCCAAAACCTTCACGAACTGTCTTAAATAAAACCTCGCAGCTTGAGAAGTTACAGCATTAACCATTCTTTCTGGAGCATAACTTCAGCAACGTTAAGGTGTCTCCTGTATGCTTAATAGTATCAATTAAAGACCACCAAAAAAAAAAATCACATTCCAATCTACAATAGTTTAAAAGAACATTAACAGCATATCAAATAAATGGTCACTTTTTACTGCTGTTCAGACAGTGTAAAAAAAAAAAACTTTAAGTGACAAAGTTTTCATGTTTCCTCACACATCCAGCTGTAACATCACCCACACTGTTAAACTGTTGAAGAACTTATTGAACAACAACATTCACAGGCTGAAAAACCACAGCCTGATACAGATGCAGACCCTTCTTAATTGAAAGGTTGCTGCCTGTCAGTGCCTTCTGTTCTAAATACTTTAGTTATCGTCTGCAATTTCCTATTCACTACTATTTCATTAATACTAACCCATCAGAGATCAAAGATGAGTCTAACCCCCACTAGCAAAATACAAGCCACAAAAATCTACCTGAATTACAGATTCATTTTAATTCAGGGAGAAGCTTTTTTTTCCCCTCCCTTCTTCAAGCAAGCAACCATCAAGTTAAAAAAAAAAGCAACAGCACATCAAGCTTAAAAGGTTTTTCATGTATTTCTTTAAAACCTAAAGTCACTTCAGTGCGGGAAGGAATTCCAAGACATCTATGCATCTGAGCTGGGACAAGTTTGGCATTTCCACATCTATTCAACTTCTCTTCTGCTACTAAACCTCAACAGGAAACTAATCAGGAAACATCCCACCTCACGATTTATTTAATTCTCCCCAGGTTAGGATGTAGCATACTGTCAACCCATTTAAGTCTCAATTTAAGTCTCGGTTTCAGGTTTACTATGCTCTGTAAAAAGAATCATGGATGGAATTACAAAGTAGATCTTTAATGAAAGTACAAAAAAAATTATCTCTGGCAAATACATTTGAAGTTCTTGCCTTCAGAAGCTGCAAAATTGACAGATGTATGTAATATTCAGATGACGGATAGAGCAGCCCACCCTTCTCCCCTAGTCCTCTCTTCCATGAGAAGGAGCAAGCAGCAACAGGAACTAACTGATCAAGATTTTTTAAGCATACATTCTTGCTGGGTTGCAGCTAATACAGATCAGTTCTGACATCTGGTTTGTCACATATGCCACAAGTATGTTGTGCTGACAACTAAGAAAGGGTATGAAAAAGAGGGAACAGAATGAGCAGGCAAGGGTAAGAAACAGTTCAGTAACCATTGCAGCTAAAAAAAGTGTCAGAAAACAGCTTGAGGTTCTATATGAAGGAACTTGAAATATGGAGAGAATCTTTCTAAAGCTACAACTATCTCCTCTGGAATATTTTCCAGAATACACAGGCGGTTTCCAAGACATACTACTGAAATTCAGGAATTCAGTTTTGTATGAAATAATTTAGTAACATGAATTAACACTCAGAACCATGCTTAGGACTATTCTGTAGCCTTAAACCTACTGACACTTCTATTGGTATCAGCAGCATTGCTCCTTACACCACGCATGAGGCTAAGGCCTTGACTTCAGCATTTGCAAGTATTAGACTTCAAACAAAGGAACTGCTCTTCTCCTCCAGTCTACAATCATGAAGAACAGCTCAGGAATCCTGACAAGTAATTTCTGCATGAATCCTGTAATGCCTTTGAGGAATAAGGCAAGCACACATAACTAGAATATTAGTTGGCCTTAATGATTTGTGATTCAGAGATTTCACACTATCAGACAAGGCACCTAACCTGCAATGTCTCCCTGGATACCCCAAGTATACTGTTTGGTAACATGTCTCTCATTAACAGAAAAATATTTAAGAGGCATTGCTTCAGTTGCTGATTCACAGCAATGCTGTAACACTAAAGTGTTTAAAACAAGCAAATGCTCATTTGTCTCTAGTTACAGCTCCAGAGGTAAGACACAACCTTACTCTTACAAGCAGAGGTGACAGTCTTTGAGCATAAAGCCCCTATAAATTGTGTTAAAATAATTCCAATCTGTCTATCACTCAAAATATCTGGTAAATTATTTTTTTCCAGTGTGGTGGGAACCAGCATTACTACACTGGTTTTAGTAGCAACTACTCCCAGTCTTGTTTAGTCTGGCATTACTGCCCAGAATATTACGAAGGCCAACACAATGATAACAGAAGTTCTTACTCCATGAAATCATCTCATTCCTTCTGCTGATAAGAAAATGGCGAGAAGAATTCAGTGTCTTCAGTACTTTTGCTCTTTTCTATAGAACGTGTATACACATGCATATATAAATACATAATTCATACCAATAAAATGATGTTTGTAATCTGTGTAGAACTACCAGCCGGAGCCGCCAAGCAAGGCATAAGCAGAGTAAACCAAGAGTGAAATCCCAATCAAGATCTGATGTAAAGTATTTAAAGCATGGTTGAACATGTGTTTTTTCACTACACTGAAAAAAGTACCCTGTAAACAGCTAAATTCCTAACAAAACCTAAGATGCCAAAGTGATTAATGGATTTTCCTGCAGGTAACTCATTAATGCTTTCACTTCAGAGAAAAAAAAACACACACACACCCCAGATACATCTTGTAAACACAGGCAGACATCCTGCAAAGTAGGGTCAGCCTCAGACTTTGCTTATAGCTAGTATTTATCAAGGTTTTTTGCCTTTTTAACTCAAGCTGTTCTCTCCATGATTCAAAGAGGTCAGAAATATAGCTTTCAAGATTAGTAAATGTCTGCACGTGCCTTTATGGTTGAGGGAGGGGAGTATTATAAAGCTTAGTGTCAGCTCTTTAGGTTTAGACTGATCATATAAAGCAAGACTTTGCAAGGTTTGCTAGTTATTATCTATTTCAATCCATAAACGTATAAAGATTAATCCAGAGCAGCCTCTGTGGGACAGAATACAACCAAGGCCTCCAAGAACAAGTAGAGACACATAGTTCGATTATAGTCTCTTGACAGACTATTAAACATGTCAATGAACACAAGTTATGACTTTGGGTTTTTTCAATATGGCAGTGACTCATCACACAGTAATCCATTTACTCATTTCCGGTCAGTGGCCTTGATTATAAGTGGTCAAACATAACAAAATTGTAAACTTGAGGACATCCAGCTTTGTCTTAATACAAGCAAGAGCTGTTGATCCAAGAGAAACAGTTCTCTCACAAGACGTATTTTTCTCAGGTTTACTTTCAACAGACTAAGGTATTTCATTTCACAGTCCTAGAGCCCGCTTTCAATAAGATGATCCACAGACAGGGTTGAAAAAACAAAGCTACAAACACACTGAAATAGGAAAGCACGACTAACAATCAAAGAGTTTCAAGCACACTAAGAGACTTCAATATCGTATTACCTTCCATTAATCTGTAGGTCACGCACAATGGGGATCACATGTATACCAGCTGAAAATTTAAAAGCAAGCTAAGGACAAAATCCTGCTGAACAGCATGCAGACAAACTGCCCAGCACTGGCAAAGCCTCCATGAAGTTATTGGACTTTAAAAAAAAAAAAAAAATCACAGGAATGGCTGTATGAAAACAAGTGATTGATGCTTTTAAAATTAAAGCTTTCAAACAACGGTCTCCGGAACTGCAGTTCACTAGTTTATGCTATTATTACTCTGGGTCAAGTAAGAGCTTTTAGGTCTGTGCAGATGATTTAAACTACAGCAAATCTAAAACTGAGGGTTTTTTTCCACGCAAAAACATGCATTTCATTGACTCGTAGTACTGTTTGCTAGGTTAACATCAAGTATTTTGTAAGATAATTTATAAATCGAAGTATTACTGGACTTTCAGCCATAAGTGACGCTGCTGGACAAGTTTAAGTCATGTTGAGATAGACAGTAATTATATCTAAGAGATATAAACAAATCGCACTGACAAGACAAAAAGACATTAGCATGACTCAAGTATGAAAACATAACACAAGACAGACCAGTATGGATAAACACAGATTAGGTTACAATGGTATTTCATGCTTCCATATAAAGTTATTGCAGCCTTTTAAAAAAGCTCACGAAGTGCACTGTACTCAGAGAGCCAACCTGGGCATACGCACGTTTAACTGGCTTTTTTGGCATAACATGGATCCCAATTTTAAAAAGTTGCAAGTAACATCTGTGCAACCTGCCATATGCTTTGTGAAACATCTAGCTATTTAAGGTATTTTTTTTAACTTATGAGCAAGTACACTACAGTCCTTTACTGCCAAGTGACACCTATTACTCAGAACAAGCTAATTTCTAAGGGTGGCATCTCATTTTACAGGCATCTTTACCGACTACCCTCCCAGACAGGATATTATCCTTACCAGTTTTGCAATCTCCGTTAACACCACTCGCTTTATCTCCAATTTTTGTTGGCACTACCTCTTTGGCAGTCTGATATTAATACACACACCCCCAACACACCCCCCCCCTTTGTGATTGTCACTTACACTGCCTACAGCCACTAAAAGAACCTGAGGGCGATTTACAAGGGTGGACACCTGTTCAGTTTCTCCTGGGAGAGGGACACGTTTGTTCCAAGAGGCAGCCACCACCCAGCAGGAACACCGGCCAGCATCCCTTATATAAGGCTGTTAACACCGACACAAGATGGCCCTTCTCCTTCGGTGATGCTCCCCTCGGGGTGACCAGACGCGTTTCAACACGACAAACTACTGGGGCTCCGCGCGGGGAGCTGGCAGGGGCTGTGTTTTGCCGAGAAACAAACATATAGTGCAAGACAAAAAAAAAAACAAACAAAAAACCAAAACCAAACCCACAAACAATCCAGCTGCAGGAGGCAGGCTCCTCGCCGGGACAGCGGTGCCAGGGCAGGCGGCACCTCCCGCACCTAGCCGGGACGGCGACAGCCCGGGCTCGCCTCAGCC
>VXAK01005251.1:300030-339259 GCA_013399435.1 Arenaria interpres | reverse complement strand
CGTTTTTAAAGGTGCAGAGCGGCGCGGGGCGGGGCCTGCACGTGCCGAGGGGCGGGGCTTTCACGTGCCGAGGGGTGGGGCTCCCGCTCCCGCCCGCCGGTTCCTCGCGCTCCCCTCAGCGTCGCCTCGCGGGGGGAGCTGAGGGGACGGTGTTGGGCATGGCGGCGGCCGGGTCCCCCTCCCCTCAGCGCCGGTGCTGCCCAGCCTCGACGCCCACCCGCCGGGATCGAAGGCGACTCGGCTCGGCTCCCAAGCGGCCCCCGGCTCTCCCCGGTGTCCGGAGGAGCGGCGGGCGCCCGCAGGGCCGGGAAGGCTCTCAGCAGCACAGGCCGCGGGAGGTTGTATCCAGCCACCTCAGGCGAAGCGGTAACAACCGCCCCTGCACCCCCCCAGCTTCTTTCAGCTTTTCCCAAAAGAGAGCGACTTGAATAATTGCTGGAAGCAGGCGGGAGTTGACAGAGTATTTCAGCTAGTGGTGAAAGGAAATAGCACAGGGCTCATTATGATTTTAAATATTTGTACAGAAAGGAGCGCCTCCTAATACAAGGGTAATTTCACCCTCTCCTTGCCAAAACGACACAGGAAAACGTACCAGCAAATTCGTCGCTGCTACAGACCTTTCCCAGCCTTACCCGCCGCTTGTCCACAGGTTTCCAGAGTTTGTTTCCAGCAGCTGAAGTCCCACTCCCTATAAAACTGAAGTAGGAATGGACATGGCAAAAAGCATCCTACTGTGCACACAGCCATTTGGGAGCAGCTTGGTCTGTTGAAAGAATATCTTCAGTACACCTTGAAAATCAATGGGGCATGCAAGTAAGTAGTTTTACACAGTATGGGAAAACCAATTTTCTCATCTTTTTATTTATTTCCATCTACCCTTCTTTCATAAAAGAATGATCTTTTTTTGTAAATGTGTCTAGACAAGCTTTGTACTATTTTTAATACAAGTTTAAGGTTTTTTTCTTTCAAATATAAGGTCTGACCTCTGATGTTGCTTTTTTAAGTACACTTAAATAGTATAGGAATGACGTGAATGGAACTGAACTCTATTTGATTTGATAATAGATGCTAGTATCTCTTAACATTTTCCCCCAGGGCAGGTATGAAAAAGGATGATGCACTATTCTTTCTTGGCTACAGATCCCGATTTTGAAAATGTGAATGCCCTACAGCTTCCAGTGTAGTGCTGTCCTGCCTAATTGTGTATGTAGCACTCAATGCCATTGGCAGAACGCTGGTAATGCTAGTAATTCAGATCACTCCTGCAGGTACTGGGCACGAGAAGGGTTTAAATGGCTTCTCAGCCTTTTAATAAATATATCTGTTTGGAATTATTTTCTTATGATTTTCCCATAAGCACAATGCCCCATATTTTCAAAGGCATATCAAACATACACAGAAATGCACTACAGGAATGGATGTTGTTTCCCAGCAGAACAACGTAGTGCTGTTTTCTCCCTTGCAAATGAAATACGTTTATTGTGCCATAAAATGAAGCCTAGTCCAAACAGAGAAGGCATTGGGAAATTCCAGGTAGAACAGATAGACAGCAGAGCTGTGATTGTAATGGGATGTCTTTTGTGTCTCTTAACCAAAAGCTCCTGGTGTGTAAAAAAACTGTGTCTGTCTTGCAGTTTTAGCTGCTTAAAAGGAAGGCTGAGGAGCAGCAAGCGCCTCAAAGTTTTTCAGATACTCAGCTCAGTAAAATCCTTGCTGCAGCTTCTCCTGGAGGGAAGTCACTCTCTGACCTTGCAAGGAAGCTGGCAATTTTCAGCTGAAAGAGATCCTTTTGCTCTCCTCCTCTCTCTCTTCCCTGCTTTGAGCTACGAACAGGCCTGAGGGACAGTAGTTTAGTTAGATAATGGGTCACAGGCAGCAGGCGTCTTAGTGGCAGTAGATGCAGCATTCCCCTTTTCACAGAGAAGTGTGTGAAGCCTTAAAGAAAAAAGAAATTTGAGGATTATTTGGGGCTAAGATTTGCTAAGATGGGAAGTGAGGCCGATTTTGAGAAGTTAGCTCTTATTAAGTAGAAAACTCTTTTAGCTGTCAGTTGTACACACCTGCCTCCCTGAAATAGTTTGTTGTTGTTGTTTTCTGGACAGTGCGAATAAACACCTTATTCAGTGGTACCATTCCTTCATTTCATTGTGTAAACGTAAGCATTTGACTTTCACCTATACAGTGAATTAATTAGCTGAGAAACCCATAAAGACTTTTAATTAAGATGATTAATATTGTCTTGTAAGAACAAATAATAAATCAATATGAAACTGACAGTAAGAAAGATGTCCTGCCCCCTGCTGTAGACTCCACCCACTCAGTTTGAGTGGCTCCATGAACAGTTGGCTTGGCATTTGTCACAACAGGGCAGTGGGAATCTCCAGCTGGGGCATGGGAACTAGCAGCTGAGGACAGAGATTTCCAGAATGAGCCTGTTCTGTCAGTGGCAGATCCGTTTTAGGAATTTCCCTCCTCTGCCAGAGGTTTCTGCTTCCTTTTGTCAGGCCAAATGAAGAATTCCTTTGGACACACTCTGGCAGGGAGCACTGAAGCCCCTGCTGACACAGAGGGATGGATTAGTGGGAAGGTTAGTCTCTTTGACTTGTAAAATAAAGAGATTTACCAATTATTATTAAACTAACTTCCATTGAACAACACTACTTTAAAACCAGTCTTTGAAAAGATTGGTTTCTCTCTCATACAGCATTTCTCCATTAGCGTATTATTCATATATATTAGTTACACTACAGAACATGTGACTAAAGGACATTAAGAAATGAGAAATCTTATTAAATGAACCAAATAAAGAGCTTGGTTTTAGAAGGTACTGAGCATCCAGTCTACAAAAGCATTTTATTGTATGTATGACTTTAGATGTATGAATCAAGCATGTTTGATTGGATATTAACATCTTTTAAGATAAGCATGTGCTTCAGAACTTTTCTGGTTTAAAACTAGGAACTGAACAGCTCAGTGGGTCCAAAACATAACCCTTTACTTTTGCTTCCATCTCTTTCCTTTATTTCTGGCCAGTCTATGCTACCATTTGCTAAATATTTCTCACTGCCATTTGCAATACTATCTCGATTCTGCATGCATTTCCCAAATAGTTCAGTGTTATAGTGCAATGCATAGGGTTGTTATTAAAATAATTCAGAGCTCCTTGCAGGGATTCCAAGGTCAGAGTTTGTTTTGCCCTTGCTCACCCTTTGATCAGGAGGTTTTTTCCACTCGAGTGGTTTTGTTTACATTCAGTGTGTCTTCCATAGATTCACAGCTGGGCAGTGTTTTTATAAGGCTGTCAGCTTTAGTTAGCAAAAAATAATTGGAAAAGGAATTCTGCATTTTTGCAATTCATTGTCAATAGCTAATGGTAAGGAAATGCGTAGGCTGACAATTAGTCATGCACTCTCACTCTCTGGGATACCTGATTGCCCTCAAGTTTAAATGTTGATTAATGGGAAGTGATATGATTTAGTAACTGTCCATACTCGGATGTACAATTGACTGGAGAGGTTGGACAAATACACAACTCTTCACGGGATGAATGATACCAGTTTTGGAAATGACACTGCAAGAGAGTGTGAGGATCTTTATTTCTAAATGTCTGTGATTAAGAAGTCATGGAACGGTTTTTTCTTTGTTTACCTTTCCTGCTCCTGGTAGCTTCCAGATGAACATCCGAAAAATCTTCTTTGGCAGTGAATACACTTCTAATTTATTTGAAGACTCCTATTTGCCTGCCCGATATCGTTATAGTCAGCTCACTCCTCTTCTGCTGTTACAGATACCAGTTCATAGGTGCAGTTGGTGGAAGTTTTATAGTATGGACATTTGCTGCTTTGCTTTTGACTGACAGGTTGAGCCATCATTTATTTAGCTCCCTGACGACTGGAAATAATTTTTGCTGCCTCATTTATTCAGGGTATATTCAGTCTAGTTGTTTACGGGATTGTCAAGTGCTATGTTAAAGATGATAAAAAACAGCCTCGGCATTGACATCAGCCAGCCCCCTCAGCCCTTCTGGATGCATCCCATCAGGTCCTACAGGATGACTTCATATGTCAGCGTACTTAACTAGTCCCTGACTCAGTCTTCCTGTACCACTGGTAGGACTTTTGCTATTAGACACAGAGGCATGAGAGGCCCAAAAGCAGATTCTCCAGTAAAATCTAAGGCAAAAAAAGGCCTCAGCCTTTTCTATGTCCTTCGTCACAGGGTTGTCCACCCTGCTCAGCAGTGGGCTTACATTTTCCTTGGTCATCTTTTTGATGCCAAAGTGACTACAGAAGCCTTTCTTGTTACCCTTCATACTCCTTGCCAGTTTTTAATCTACACGCACTTTCTCCTTCCTATTTTCTGTATTGCCTCTGTATTTCTCCCTGGTAGTCCCTACCCACTTAACGCTTTCCATATGCTCCCTTTTTGCATTTGAGCTCAGTTAGGTTTTCCCCATTCAGGCAGGCTGGCCTCCTGTTATGCCTGCTGGTTTTCTTGCAAACTGTTTTTTTTTCAGACAAGGCAAACTCGTTTGCCTGTTTCTGTAACTCAGATGGTTCTAAAGTGTTTCTACTAGTACAGGAATATGAATAATAAATCCATGATGTCTATACCCTTAGTGTCTTAAATCACATCCATGGATAAGAGCTTCTACAATATTCCAATCATATTCTTTAATTTACCTAATCCTTCACATATTGACCAACTTGATAGCTCCCGAGCTGTGTGAGATGGTTAATAAACTATGATGCAAGAAGGGCTCTTGACTTAGATTCTTCTTCTGAAATACTTTTTTTAAAAGGCTTTTGTGTGCTTTTTAGAAAGGTTAGATTATGCGTTAAACAGACACTCTGAAAACCCTACTTTGAGAAGGAACCTCCTCAGAACAAAAGTAACACAATAGGCTCTTCTGATTGGCAATATAGCAGATAAAGAGAGATTTGTTTGTGACAGCCAACAGTTGCCGCCACAACACTTCTGAAGTACCTGTAAATGTACTTTCCATATTAAATACTTTTAAAAATACTTGTGTGTTATGATTTATACATACAAAAACACTGGCATGAATATTAGCTTTTGGCAAGAAAATGAAAACTTTCTCAAAAACAGGGAAAGCAGTTCCGCATAAGAATTTTTGCCTGAATGTATTTTTAGCTTGCTTTCCACTGGAATGACTTGTTCATATGGCAGCTGTAGTTGTTATCTCTAAAGGAAGAGGGACTCTGCTATTTCCTCATTTCCCATGAAAACCTCTTACTTGCCAATGGGAATATTTCCATTGACTTCGCAAGTTTTACTGAGCACACAGGAAAATAACATTTTCCCTTCAGAGCAATCTTCAATAAACTATATGCTTGCAATGTACTATACGGTTTGTGGGTAATGTATTGATTTCCCTCTGTTGCACTTACTGTTAAGATCAAATCAATGAGACCGTTTGCAAAAATAAATGAGAATGTTTTGACCGCCTACTGTTCTTTTATTCTACAATTTCAAATTTCACTTTGCAGACTACCAAGCTAGTGCAATCACACATGAAAAGGTTCCTTAATGTGTTGTTGGTCTGCTTTCATCAGTTAAAACACTGTTTATAGTATACCAAGGCCACACATAATTTGTGATTTTTCCAAGGTAAATGACAGGCTGCTCTGCACGACCATTGTAATAAAATTCACACCTAATTTTAAACAGATTCTACTTCTATTTCCTCATCTGATCACCTAGGCATGCTGCTTTTCCAGTGGTTTTGTAAGTGTACAGAGTAGACCAGTTCAGACACAGAAAGTCCTTCACCAAGTAGATTGCATTTTTGGGCTCCACTGCCCCATTTCAATCTTTGAATTGATTAAGGGCTGTCTAAGCATTAATCCCATTTGTCAGGAAGCATCAAGGAAATCTACACAGCAGACTCATTTTTCCCAAGTGTGGGTTTTTGCACATTTGCCTTACAAGAGACTTTCCTTTCTAGACCTACATTTGATCAAAGAAAGTTTCAGTGTAGGTGTTTCTAAAACAGGCTTCCTCACAACCATATGTGTCTTTATTAGGGTGGCATGAGGTCAGAAGTTGGGCTTCTGTGGAAATGTTTCAAAGACAACTTTGTCATCTTGGAGGTTATAGTTAGAAAAGTATTTAACTCTGTGTCTTGGGAGTGGAGCAGAATAAATTTAATAAAAAATGGGATGGAAATCCATTAGCAACTCATTGAAGATATATTCAGCAAAATAAAAACAGTCTGAGCAGGTTAATGGTTTTATTACCCTACGGAAGAGCTTACCTCCCTTTCTTTACTTTTAATTTAGGTAGGTTTTTTTAAGAGCAAAATAGTTCACATTTCAAAAAACCCCAAGACGTTTCCTTTTAGAAAGTCTGCAAAGTAAAATTTTAGGATCACTGGAATTTAATATGTCTTTTTAAGGAAAAAAAATTAAAAGTTTTTTTGATGGCATTTTGCCAATTTGAATCCATTTTGTAAGTAGCTTTCTTGGAAGTTAGTTTATTTTCCCTGATTTTTTATTTTAATCTTATAGAAACAAAACCCCATCCAGTTATCTTTGTAATGTTATTGGGGTTCACAGAATCTAGCTTTATCATATTTTCTCTCCCTATTTATGAATATGACTACTGAGTTTCTTAGTATTGAGGCAATTTGATAGTAAAATAGCAAAGTAGATGTATTCCATTCTTGGCATAACATAACTTTAGGTGCTGTGAATACCATTGAGGCTGAGCATCAAATAACACCTGAAGAATAGCAGTAGTTGCCAACTACTGAAGTGTTATACATTTCTGTCACTTTTCACCATTTTTGGCTTTCCTATGAAAAAGAAATGTATTAGTTATTCAGTGCAAAAATCTGTCAGTTGAATGAGATAGAAATAAATGCAGTAAAACTCTAAAGTTCCCTGCATTTCTTTTTAAATCACTTTTCTCTTGCTCCCCTTTCTCATGGGGCTTAATATTTTATACGATTTACCAATTATGTTATGCATTGTTTACATTACTGTCATGCCCAGGAATTCTAGTAATGGATGAGGACCCCCACTTTGTACAGCTAGGTGCTGCACAGAGCCAGAGCATAATGTCTGTTTGGATTCCAGAGAATTAGAACCATTGCAAAAGACAAGGGACAGTAACAGAAATCAATACTTAAGGGGTGGAACATAAGATAATGAGACATTATTGATCAGGCCTGGATCCAGTGGTCTCAGCACTCCAGGATTTAAGCATTACCATGTTGTGATGGAAAACATACTTTAGTACTCCATTCAGTTATTGCATTTTTAATAAAAAATACTTAGATACTCTCACTTTAGTTGACTTCATTTTCCATGTTGTGTCTAACATGCTTTCAAAATAGCACATGTATTTGCAGAGTTGCAGCAAAAGCCTGTGCAATAAATTAATTTGGGGTCACATTCTCCTTTCCTTACCCTAGAATATGTTCCAGAGGGAACTTTTCAGAGTAAGGTTTGACGTGCTGTGACATTCAGCAACAATACTGCTAAAGCCAGCTTAAATAATCATTTCCTCCTTCCCAGCTGTGTGTTTCTATTCCTGTACCTTGCCTGCACTGTGTAGCCACCAGCATTTGCACAGCATATTGTGAACTGAATTCAGGGAGCTAATGCAGATGCAGAATAACCTAGTAAAACACTGTTTATGAAACTGGACTCCAAAGAACAGTAACCAGAGTAACAGTACACTTACCTGGCCCTTAGTGAACAGAAGCAGCCTAATTTTTGAGGGTCGGGATTTACCTTAGTGTCACTCACTTGGCAATTCATTCTGAGTTGCCAAGCGATGCAGAATCAGATCATGTCTACATTAGGAATGCGCAAATGCCAACCATGCCTACATTAGCAAGCAGCCAGTACATCATTTATCAGCAGTCTTGGCTAACTGCGGAGGTCCCAGTTGACTGGAGGTTAGCAACTGTGATGCCCATCTACAAGAAGGAACAGAAGGAGGATCCAGGGAACTACAGGCCTGTCAGTCTGACCTCGGTGCTGGGCAAGGTTGTGGAGCAGATCATCTTGAGTGCCATCACACAGCACATACAGGACAACCAGGCGATCAGGCCCAGTCAGTATGGGTTTATGAAAGACAGGTCCTGCCTGACAAACCTGATCTCCTTCTGTGACAAGGTGACCCGTTTAGTGGATGAGGGAAAGGCTGTGGATGTTGTCTACCCAGACTTTAGTAAAGCCCTTGACACCGTTTCCCACAGCATTCTCCTGGAGAAACTGGCTGCTCATGGCTTGGATGGGTGTACTCTTTGCTGGATAAAAAACTGGCTGGAGGCCCAGGCCCAAAGACTTGTGGTGAATAGAGTTAAATCCAGTTGGTGGCCAGTTACAAGTGGTGTTCCTCAGGGCTTGATATTGGGGCTGGCTCTGCTTAATATCTTTATCAATGACCTAGATAAGTGGATCGAGCGCACCCTCAGTCGGTTTGCAGATGACACCAAGTTGGGTGGGAGTGTTGATCTGCTTGAGGGTATGAAGGCTCTACAGAGGGATCTGGACAGGCTGGATCGACGGGCTGAGGCCAATGGTATGGGCTTCAACAAAGCCATCCCTGGAGGTATTTAAAAGACGGGTAGACGTGATGCTGAAGGACATGGTTTTGTGGTGGTTTTGGGAGTGTTAGGTTAATGGTTAGACTCGATCCTAAAGGTTCCTTCTTACCTAGACAATTCTATGATTCTATAATAAAACCTTATTGACATACCTACACACTGCTGTCTAATAGAACTCATGTTTACAGAACCTCCACCTCTACATAAAGCTGCATTTAAACTGCAGATAAACACATCAGTAAGAGACGAGTAGGGACATAGGAAGTTCTAAGAGTGACACTGAATCCTTTTCTCCCAAGAGCAGAATCTCTAGCTGCTGGGCAATAATTTAGGTCAAAAACCACTATCAGTTTTTCCTTCATCTGTGGCTTGTGGATAAAAAAAGTCAAGTATAGAATTTGCAGTCCTCAAGCTCTTGATGTGCAGTTAAGTGCTGTACTGGTAATTAGAATTCTTATGACTCTCAAAGGGCTAAACCAGAAGATTAAAAGAACTTTATTGTCCTGTGAGATTATATGTTCTATACTTGAATAACTAGAATAGATGATCATTGCTATATATAGGCTAAAAGTGTTTATTGCTGCCTTTGTGGTTTTTGTGCAATCATATGTAGGTCACTGTAAAACCGAGGGAAAGAAGATAGACATGAGACTGAAAAAGGGGGCTGAAAATCAGAGTCCTTGTCCTGTCTGCCTGGCCTTGGATAAATAATGTGCTCTCTCTTTACCTCACTTCTTTTACATACGTGACTAACAGTGGTATTTCCCTATTGTGCAAATGTATTGTAGCCTGACTATATTGATACATGTAAAATGTTGTAAACTGCCATGGTGAAAGAGTTTACAGTCATATTTATAGGCAGATAAATGAAAGAAAGCTCTATATTTTACAGAAATAATAATAATAATAAAAACCAAACTGATGTAGGACTATACCTTAGACAAATCAGGGGAGTTCTGTATTGTCATTGGAGTCAGTCAGGTTTTGCATTTGTGAAGAATGCCAGTGAGAAGCCAAGGTGGAATCAGAGCCACATGTAACATGTGACAATTACTAACATGCTTTTCACTTTATTTGACATTTTAATTATGTTACAACATATATATATATTTGAGCAATATATATACTGCATATCTATAATAGCTTTATGCCCTAGGTCTATGACTATGTGTGATAAATCAGAGAGCTCTAACACTGTGATTGATATGTAGCTACACAGATGATTCAGCTTTTCCCAAAGATGTTTCTGAGAAAAGGCTGAAACCATTCCGGAACAAAATTTTAAGATGTCCTAGAAACTACTTATAAATAGTCAATTACCTCTTTGGGGGAAGAGGCACACAAAGAATTGCAAGGCACAATTTCATTTATTGTCATCATAGGCCTGCCATATGCAGCATTACACCGTATAGAATGTAGGAGGAAATAGATCTATCTCTGAGTAATTATTGAAGGGAAAAATTCCAAGCATGTGTTGTTGTTGTTGCAGGTGACTACACCATGTCATCCATCCGGTAGGACCAGGTGGAGACATGATAACCTCGGAGAAGTAAGTACTGGTCTTTGAAAACTAAGAGAGGATGAGTGAGGCGCCAGAAAGCAGGAAAAAGTATTTGGGCTTTCCAGAGTCTGTGAAATCAACGGGAGATTATAGCTTTATATGTATTGATTAATCTGTGCCACCATCCTGAGCCTTAAAGCAGGGAAAGAAAGAAGACACAGGGAATTTTAGATCAGTCAGACCTTTTTCTTAAATGAAAGAACAATAGAAAAAAATAATTGAAGTATGTATACTTTCAAGTACCTGCAAGACAACAAAGTGTCAAGAAACAGTTTATATAATAACTTTAAGATTGAATAAATTTAAGATTGAATCAATACCCTTTTTTTCTATGACAGTCTAGCAGTCCTGGGTAATAGTGTGCATCTGCACTTAATAAGACCTTTGATCCCATCTCTTGACATTTTCCTATAACTGTCTAAGGAAATGTGGTCCAGTTATGACACCTCCCCAGTCCCAAATAGTTGGGAAGTTTCTCTGTGGAGTGGTTACTAATGGTTAACTCCCAAGTTTGGTACTATCCTGTATCTTTACTGATGGGCCAAAGAATGGAATAACAAGCGTACTTAGGAAATTATCCAGCTAGGAGGGCCTGAAAGCCCACTGGGTATGAGTTGTGGCGAGTTGAATACATTACCTGAAATTAAAGAAATGACTGGCAAGAGTAAAAATTCAGAGAGGAATGATCATCAGTATAAATACAAGTTCAGGAACAGCGGTTAATCAGGAGTTCTGGGGTAATCCTATATCATAAATTGATCAACCAACCAGTAAAAAAAAAAAGAATAAAAAAAATCCAGTTATACTATAATGAATACACAGGAGCATTATACGTAAGACCTATGCAGTAATGCTTTTACTCTCAGACCTCGGTGAGGATACTATATTCAGTTTGATACAACCGTTTCAAGAATTACCAACTGAAAACAGGCCAAAGGAAATCAAGGATAATCCGAATTTTAGAAGCTGTGATTTATGATTTGAAGAATTGGGATTCTTTAGACTAGTTTCTCACGGGAAACAGGAAAACAGTCTTGAAATATATAAAAATTGCTGGAAAGAGGACAGTAATAACTGATTTCTTTGCCCACTGTCACTGAATCATGCACTGGCTGAGGTTGAAAGGTACTTGTTGTCCAACTCGTCTGCTCAGAGCAGGGTCAGGTAGAGCAGGTTGCCCAGGACCAGTGAGGTGCTGAGTATCTCCAAAGTTGGTGACTCCTCAGCTGCTCTGGGAAACCTGTGCCAGCGTTTGACCACTCCACAATGAAAAAGTCTTTTCTTATCTTAAAGTGGAATTTGTGCAAATTGAATTTAAGTGTCCAGATCCACCTGAGAAACTGTAGGATTTTCAAATTTCAGGCCATTGGATTCTAACATTTCCTTAAAGCTGTAGGCACTTTGTCAGAAAGTTTGGGCCATAGCCTCCCAATTTATTGTTTTAATTAAGAAAAAATGCCTGCTTGAAAAGGGTTTTGTTTCTTCTGTTTACCAATGCTGTCTTTCTAGGTATCTGTTGTCCAAACATAGTTTAAAACTTGAGGGAGATTTTTTCAGTGTTTTCCAAAATAAAGCAATGAATAGGCAACGTAAAGAAAAAGGTTCACACAGAGAACAGGAAAAAAGAGAAAAAAGGCTGGCATTCCATTTTTCCCCACTCAGCCATGCTTACTTCTTTACAGAAGCAGCTCTGAATGTGCCAAAAAAAACCCCTCAGTCCCCCCAAAAGAAAAAAACAAATATGAACAAGTCCCCTAATAACTTTCCTGCTCAACTAAAAAGGCTTGAAACGAGGTTTCTGAGACCAGCTAGTGCATTGTGCATGCAATTGTTCTGTTTGGCTGATTTGATTTGCCTCAAGCCTTAATGTTAATTATAGTGAAAAAGATAAATACAGACTCTCTATTTCAGTTTGATAACAATCTTAAAAATAGATACTACTACCCTACTCTTAATCAAACACAGCATCCACAGAAAAATGCAATTAACGATAAAATACCCAACTGTGGTCACAGATTTGATTCTCAGTTGGAGTATGTCAGTTTAAGTAGCCATCTGTCCTCTGGTTTTGTTCAATGTATTTGGATGCAGCTTATGGAAGATAAAACAAAAAATTCTGGCCTGTCACAGCAGCCTAATGCCTATGGGAAAAGGATTCAGGGAGGACTGGGAATCAACACTGCTGGGTTATACTGCTCCTGCTGCACATAATTTAGCATTCCAGTTGTAAAGGAAGTAATAGGCATATGACCTATCCCTGTGAAGTTATTTTATGACTGGAAAGCACTTTGGACTCATATAAATAAAATACTAGATAAGTACACATAAGAGCATGCAAAGTTCCCTGAGATGGAAATTAGGTGAAAAATAATCCCGGGCCATTGTGCTAATGGGATGAATTTATGTGGACACCGCTCCATTATGCAAAGACCCATTTTTGCTCTATGCTTTCCATGTCCTTCTTACAGTCCAGTTTGGTCAAGAAAAAGCTGCATTAGGTGTCGTATCAATAAGATTGGAACAACCCTTAGAGTCAGATGGTTGTGGCTTCTTGGCAGCTTTTGTTGCTGACGTAAGTCACTTTAAAATAGGACATGCAATCACTCCATCGCAGGGAAAGAGCGGATTGTAGGAATTCTGGCCTGGCCTGGCTTTGAGAAATAGCACCCTCGGCAAAAGAAAGGTTTATTGAATAAGTGATTGTGATTTTAATGTCTTGCTCTTTTAAAATGAGTCATTCAGAAGGCAAAGTGTGGATATACCACTGTTGGTCTGGAGGGACGTCTGAAGATCGTTAGTCCAACCTTTCATTTGAAGCAGTACTTTGTTAAACGGAGATGAAATTTTATATTTTGCTAGTCCTTGGAAGCCTCACAGCGCAGCTCCTCAGGGCTTTATAACAAAAAACACTCTGATACAAACTCCTGGAACTACTTAACTCCCACTCATATTTTGTAGTTTTGGGGTTTGAAGGGTTTCAGCCATCTCTTGCTCACCTACACTCAGAACAACATCTGTACTGAGCTGAAAATGACGCTTGTGTGCCATAGGAGTGATACAAACATTACCTGCTCTGACACAGAAGTGCCTGCCTCACGGACTGTCCTTGTGCTGGTCTCAGGTGGGATTTTTTTCTGTATCGTATTTAGATATTAATATAAAATTGCTGAGTTAGAACAAGAACCTGGATTTCTAAGTGCCGCCGCAGACAGGAATAAAATCAAGGAAATCAAGGACTTTCGTTTCTTTCCACAGAATTTTTTTCTATGTTGAAAATATTTCGATATTTTTCTGTATTGTAAGAAGAAAACCAAACAGCCAAAGCTGGAACTGCTGCACCGAGAGCTACGAGCTGCCACGGCACAAACGGGTCGCGTCACCTTCTCTCTGCTCATCGTTCCACGCTCAACCCTCGGTGCTTAATTAAAAGTGTGTTTCAAAGTGGCTGCCTTAGAAAGAGTCGCCGAGCCCGTAAACCCCCCCGTGCCCCCCAGATTTCAAAGGAAGGGACCCGGGGGGTCCCGCGGGGTTTGTCGGGGTGCTCGGCCGGCGGCGGGGAGGGAGGCGGCGGTGGCGGCCGTGGCACCAGCCGCGGGACTCCGTTGCCCTCTGCTGGTCGCTGGGGACCGTTCTCCTCCCGGCTGTGACGTCAAGGTGCTGGTGACGTCAGACGTGGAGCCAAGAAGGCTGGAATAAAGCACTGGGCCCGATTTTCCCCTCGCAGTAACGCAACTGCGGCAGGCGGCCCCGCGAAAGATAATTTTGTCACGGTATAAAACGACACCAAATATGCTGGGTTCAATAATAATAATGCTGTAATGGCCTGTTTGCTTTACGTACCTGCTGGCTGTATGAGGAATGCTAAATTACTATTTAGTGACTTTGTTTCTTCCACTGAATGGATGGTACCTTTGCCAGCGCACCATGGAGCAAACGAAGTTAGTTAGAAACATGTTTCTTGGCTCAAGCCCGAATAACTTCAGTTTTTTAAGTTTTAAATCTGAAAGATTTAAAGGGTAGGTTTAGACTGAACAGGGTAGGTTTAGACTGAACATTAGGAAAGAATTTTTCACAGAAAGAGTGGTCGGGCATTGGAGTAGGCTGCCCAGGGAGGTGGTCGAGTCACCATCCCTGGATGTGTTTAAGAATCGTTTAGATGTGGTGTTGGGGGACATGGTGTAGGGGAGAAATCTGTAGAGTAGGGTAGATGGTTGGACTCGATGATCCCAAGGGTCTCTTCCAACCTAGACAATTCCATGATTCTAAGATTCTCAGAGCTTGGTTTTACCTTCTGCATGTGGCCTGCTTGAATCACACCCGAAATGTCCATATGGATTAATACCAAAAATTGGTCTTTTCTTCCTCCATCATTTACATAAATGTACTCAGATTCTGTTCCAGTTTCTGTGAAGGAAGCTTCAGCTGAGCAATCCTTGGGACAGAAAATCCACCAGGGAGAACAGGGAAAATTGTTAAGCACAAAAAGCTTCCTGACTTTCCTGCCCCTGTGTGAGAGGAATGTTACAGGACAAGATGCATCAGGAGTGGATGGCACTGATGGATCAGGCTCTGATCCAAGAACTACTGGAGACTCATGCGGAGTTCCCAGTGGAAAACTTCTGGACAAAAAAAGCAAAAATATAACCATGTGACACTGAAAAGATTTCACCATCTAGATGAAGGAGCTCGGTACAAAATCTGAATCAGTAAATTATAAAGATTAATGCTTTAAGCCTCCCTCTAAAAATTTGAGAACAAATATGTTAATTTAATGGAATTAAGACAATAGAGTAATTAGCTTGGAGTGGTGATGGTAGGAATATGTCACTCTCCAGGCAACCAGAACCGGCTTCAGACCCTCTGCTAAACTGGTGTCAGTGAGTCTTCCCAAGCAGTGTGTCCTGAAGCAAACAAACATAAAAGAGGCAAGTTTGTACCTTCCAGCTCTTGCCCCAGCTCAGCCAGGTGTCTGAAAACACCTCTGTAAATTATGAGGTGCAGAAATGAGCCAGTGGCTGACTGTTTGGTTTATAAACTGTAAGCCAAGGTCTGATCCCTCTGCTAGGGGATTACTGGCTTTGTGTAGATCCCAGACTGGAAATGGTTATTGGTTTTATGTGAAGTTTGAGAGTGTAATGTACAAGTAAGGTTCTACAAAACCTAGTTTGGAAGCCAAATCTGAAAGTAGCCCAGCTTTTAAAATGCTGAATATGTCAATGTTGTTTGTTATAACTAGAACTGCAGGAACCCAAGGCCTCCAACACCCTGCAAACCTGCATTAACCTGACACCTTTTATAAGCTTTGAAAACAATCATAGGAACGTAGGCATCTACTAGAGCCTGCCACAACAGCATGTGTGCATCCTGCCAACATGTTTACTCACTGCTGTAATGAACACATGCAAGATTAGAAAGTTTGTTTAACTATCACTGGAAACTGTTTTCCATCACAGTCTTTTCACCTGTTTTGCAAATACTGCGGGAGGAAATTCTGCCTTTGGGCTCATGCGCTTGGAATGCACAATGGGGGTGCGAGGAATAATCAGCAGCGCCCAGCTGTAACCCCGGGGGGGGTCCTCCTGCAGCTGCAACGTGGGTCACTATGAGAGTGACATACAGGAACATTAAGCGACGTGAGTAACGTCAGGGAAGTAGGACTCGCAGCCTATCCCAGTTCTCCTGTCAAATGATGTCATGCAACGTGCTTTAGATTATGTTTGCCTGTGCTATGGCACCTCTACGTTATAATTGCAAGCACCAAAATAGGGATGTGGACATAAGTGAGTTGCGGTCACGCTGTAGATCAGAGACAGAGGAGGAACTAGAGCCTAGTGATGCAGAGAGCCCGTTTCTCAGCTCTATCAAATACATATCCTGTAATTTCAGAGCTATATATTGTTTCTTAGTGTAGTCAAGCATAAACTATTTAAGGCAGGGGTTCTCTATGCGTGTAATTGTATGTTGTGTAAGAAGAATGATGTGTCTAATTGTTACTGTAAAAAAAAAAGTATAATAATAATGATTGCTATGATTTCTGCCTTCCCTAATAGTACATATTTTCCTTGAAGTAATCAGGCACTTGTTGCTAGGTAGTTAATATTTAAGGTACCTTAAATATTTTAATGTGTCTGTGCCTGCTGTTTCTAGGCAGCAATATTTGTTTATGATATTGTTATACAACCCTTTCTACCTTATATCCTTTATTCAGCGTAATCTAATATATACACACAGTTAAATTTCAATCCTGATACTTTTTTTCACAAAGAGCATATTGAAGTAACCGCTGCTAAGAATGACAAAATATCTCTGATGTAGAAGATTTATTCTTTGTCAGGGTGCACTGCTAGCATTTTTTTTCTTTCTTTGTACAATCTTCAAAACTGAATAAAATACTTAAATATGGCCATTTAAAACTCGGTAGTGCTTCTGTGCGCTTTCAGCCCCTATTGCAGATGCTTACATGTTTCAAAAGTTCAAAATTCTGAAGTTCTAAAGTAAATAATATGACTTCAGCATTTTGGGTGAAGTCCAATTTAGATTGAGCTACAGTTATCTTCATCTTTGTTCTCCTGCTTCCAGGTATGTTCCGTCTTAGAGCTGGCTTTATACCTGGTATGCAGGCATGTAGAAATTTCAATAAACATTTGAATTTGATGGCTGAGGATCACCTTTAATTGCAGAATTGAACTCCTGACTTCTTTTGACCAAGCTCTCTAAATTGTTAAGAGAAATATTCACATGCAAATCTGCTCCATCCTTCTTTCCTAGGAGGTAATGGGCCAAGAGAAAGAAGGAGGTTTCATGGTAGTTGGACAGGCAGTTGAGGAGAGCAGGAATTTAGATGAAACAAGAGCTCATCAGAAATTTAGACACTGAGGGAAGGTTCTGGGGACCAAGTAATCACCAACACCTACTGAAATGCTTAATTAGGGGTATGGGTATCATTTCATCAATCCTTTGGAAGTAAAAATTCCATCTTTTTTGCAGTTGGGCAACATCACTTTAGGTTTTTTTTGGTTTAATCTCAGTTTTATTCAAATACAATAGAAAAATGCACACTGGGTTGAATGTTCTGGCTCTTACTAACAGATTTTAGACTCTCCACTTGGAGAGGCCAGAGACACTACTGACTCCAGATATTCTTTGCCACAGATCTATATGGTCTGCAGAAAACATACAGCATCTGCCTGCCAGCCCTGTGGGAATTGCACAAGAGAATTATTCCATTTCTGCAAACGGAAGGAGCTGAGGTTTCCTGACAAGACAGAAATGGATGGGAACTTAAAGTTCACCAAATGATGAAAAGCAATAAATCAGGGCTTCAAGTAATCCATGTGGATAATTTTGCAAATCTAATCTGTTCACTGTCAGGTGCTGCAGAAATGTGGTAAAGCCAGGCAAAGTTTCATACCCTTTTGTTGCTAAATTCAGTGTTTTACTGTTTCAAAACTAAGATAACCCCTCATTTCTTTAAATTTGTGTTTGTGAAGGCAGCTGAACAGCCCTGCAGACAGATCCTCTATCCACTGAGTAGATATAATAGAAGTAGTAACACTTCAAAGATTGTTACATTTTCTTGCCTGCTCACCTCATTCCTGGAAAAGGTACCATTTCTCATTCAGTGAAGCTGCTTATTTTCACATCTGTTTGGTCTCCAGCCTTTTTACCGAGACTTCCAACAATGTTATCAATTAGTGTAAATTCTCACAGTGATTTCAGTATTTGTTGTGGAACACCCCACAGAATACTGTACAGAGCTCGTATAGATGTCAGATGCAAAGGACCAGAGATGAAGAACTCCGAATTCCATGTTTAACTCTGAAACGTGAAGCGTGTCTTTACAGATTGGTGCCCTTTGGCATTCTTCTCTGAAACAGGCGTGGCAAATGCACCTATAATCTGAAATTTAACCTGCGATACTCTACTGCCACTTACTTACCCCACAGTTTGCTAGTGCAGGGGCATATGGATACTGAAGGCTGGACCTCTTCCTTCTGTGCAGATTCCCAGCATCTGGAAACAGCAGTGAAAATTCTGGTAGGCAGCAGCTGAACTAGCCTCAAATTTTTACCCTCTTTGAAGTTGCCCACTTATAAATTCTGGAGAGGTATTTGACTGAGAATTGATACATTCCACTGCTTTGTAACCAGCTTCTTGCATATCTTAAAATAACTCTTGCTTTGGATTACATTGCCTGGTGTATGATTACATTTGTATCTAGGATTACGCGGGGTGGACAGACTGTTCACATTCACACAGTGGTTCACGGGAGTGTAAGACTGATCCCATCCATATACAATACTATGCGTTGTTTGTGTGGAGCTAGGAAGTCCAAATTATCCAGTATAAAAGGCTCTTTCTTTGTGCAGCAACACTAATGTATCTTAGTGTCCTCCATTTATCTTTAAGCAAATGCTTTGTCTTAAGAAAAAAATAGTTTAAACAGACTAGTTCATTTGAGTGTCCTGTGTGCCATTATGAGATACTCCTGCCCACATAAACAGGTGAAAGTACTAATAAGACCACTATATCTATTGCTGAAATGATTGTGTTCATATTTCATTAATGACAATACTGTATATCCAGAGAAATTTGGAATTTGAGTCTTAATATTTATGTTAAGGCTCCAGGGAATCATATTTTGAATGGTTAACTCATGGTTTCAACCTGTATGGCTTCAGCCAGCACTACAGAGCTCAGATTAGCTTTTTCTAAAGGCCTCTTCTACCCAAGTGGCCCCAAAGAGCTGGATGTGTTTCTTTAAGAAACAGTATGCTCTTGATCAGTATTAGCTGTTTTAACAAAACCAAAGATTGATCTGATATTAAATGCTAACAGCTAATGACTTAGATTTTTGTTTCATCAGGTATCTGCATTTCTTTGCTTGGACTCAACATGACCATAACTAGTCCTTTAGTCTAAGCCCGTTCTACCCTCATGTTTGTGTACGTCTTACTTAAGTCTGTGATGCAGTAGTGTCTTTTATTTGGTTACGTGCATATTAAAAAAGATAATATGCATATATAAGGAGGGAGATTGAAAACCTAGCATATCTCATACACCTACCTTGATCAACTTTTGTCCTCTTCAGCAGCTGTATGTCAGCCACCAGAAGCTTTTTATTATTATTTCAACTATCATTTTAAAAAGTAAGAAGTGACACATGATAGCCTCACTGAGGATACTGGGAGCAGGGCTTTCCTAGGCTGGCTGACATTGCTACTGGAGAGCAGGGGAATGACCTGCCTCTTACAAACCCTGCTGTGTTGCTTTCCTGCCTCCTGGGTGGAGTTTCGCTTGTTCTCCTTTCCTTCCCCAACCTGTCTGCAAACACAGCTGAGCTAACATGAAGTTGGAAGGAAAACATGTCCCAGATAAAAGGCTTGTATGTCCCACTGGAGAAAGGGAGGAATCGGACACCAGAGAGTGCCACAGTTGTGTCTCAGCGTGCTCTTGGGGACAACGTAACTATCTGCTGCCCCTTCCTCAGGGTATGCTATGGTTTGGCCATGTGTACAATAGTCAAAATGCTATATTTATAGGAAACACAATGCCTTGCTGCTGTGATAGTTTAAATATAGAGAACAGGCCACTACTGGCATTTAAAATATCACTAGCTGGACAAGATAGTGCAATCAGAAAATAGCCTAAGCTTTTATTGTGATTCTGTGCACAGGCTTTATGTATCCGTCTTGCTACTTTTAAATGAGTTGAAACAGTGTAGTTTGCTGACTTGGGGATTATTTGCTTCTTGAGTAACTTACATGCTTGACATCATTGACTCAAAATTAGTAACAGGCACCTTTATTATTTTTTTTCTTATTGAAAATCTTTGCGGTATTTTCATTTTTTAAAATGGCTACTGCCACGGCAGTGCGTGTATTTGAACACCTTGCATTCCGCAGCACATTTGCTCTTGGTTGTACGTGTCTGTTTTTGAAAAGCAGTGCAACGTAATGTCATTCTTATCGCTAGTATTAAACCCCTAATTACTTTCTACCGGAGTTTCAAAGCCCAGTTACCACAGGTGCTTACCCAGGGCCAAGCCACAGACCTAGTACCGTGCTGCAGAAACCCAAGTTAATGAAGGATGTTTGTCCTCTCCTCTGCCAGCTGCCCACATCACTGGTACCAAGGCAAGGAATCCAGCAGGCTCTGCAAAGAGTAGGTCAGCAGCTTAACAGGGAATGGGTGGGAATCTTCATCTGCTTCCTCCTTCGCTACTCCCTCCTCCGAGCCCATATGCAGAACTTGTAGCTACGCTGATGTGTCAAGACATATATGCTGGACTGGGTGTAGTTTAATCTTGAGCAAGAGGAAACAAAGAGAGACTATGACTCAGAGCAACGCTCTTCCAGCTCCAGGGCAGCCAAATATACTTTCCCTTATTAGGCCAGATCATGAAACCTTGCTTCATTTTGAGTGGTACCTAATTCTGCAGTAGTATCACTGACTTTAATAATCAAATTTTAGCGGAATGTAACCTCACCTCTAGATTTGCTTCTTTAAAAAAAAAATAAAATGATGTAATTAAATTTGACTCCACCTTCTCTGACCAACATTGAATAGTAGAACATGAATCAGGCTCCATTAGCAGCAGATGACATGTTTTAAAAGGATAGCACCTGCTTAACTTCCTGTAAATAGTATGTTTTCATGACTGTAATCTGAATTTACACATTGCCATCCCAGCTAATGAGGTGTTTTGATCTGAATTACTTTAGTGGGGTACTAAGAGAAACCAGAAAGAGATCAGGCCTCATGCCTCCCACAGACCTTGCTTATAGCTTAATTGCATGAACCCATAGCCGAGTTTCCTCAATTTAAGTATTTTTGTTGTATGATGTCAGGGACGTGTGTCCTCAGCTGAAATGTAATCCTGCAGGAGGAATGTGTCACTGAAGTGAGTTCATACAAGAATTATGCAGGCGGGTGAACTTTCACACCTCTTTGGCTGGAATGCCTACAATGCTGCTCCAAAAGCTCCAGTAGCCAAACGGTTGCAAGACATTGTGTATTCTTACATGGTGGTGTTGACTATCAAAATGAAACTAAAAGAAGCATCAACCTTCTACCTACAACTAAGCAGACAGTTCACAGTCCAATTGTTCTTTCAAAACACTTGCTGCATTTCAATGTACATGCCATATCGTTATTTTAAAATAGCGACAGTTCTAGATGACCACTCTCAACCTCCCTCTTAAAAGCAGGTTTTCAGATGGGTTTAAACATGATTTCCAATCTAATCTCATGATTCAGAGTGTAATCCAATAAGTAACCAACTGCCTTGAGCAGCTATATTAAAGTTTTCCTCGTATGCTGTAAACATGCTCTCAGGTTAAAAAGACTTGTTCATTTTACAAATGCACATCAAAGGTAACAGCTTCTGGAGATTGGTTAGGACTCATTCCACACCAATCTGACTCTGCTGCTTTTATTTCACATGGATGTAGCTGAAGTATGTTTTATATCTCTTGCTTAAGTGTAAGTTGGTAGTCACTTAGAACAACCACGAAGCATTGCTTAAACTGTTCCTCAAACGAGAGGACTAAATCTTAATCATATTGGCTCCATGAATGCAAAGTGTGTTTGGCTGGACATTCAGAAGTTGTTAGTGGAAGAGTGAAAGGCTAATGACTTTACAGACCAAGTTAAGATGCTGTAAATTTCTGTAAGACAACAGCAGTAGATATGGATTTCATAATGTTATAAACACTTCTGTTAGATGGTGACTCCCAGGACAGAGCAAGAAAAATGGCGGGGGGAGAAGTAAAACCTAAGCCAAATTCTTTCCTGAATCCACACATGTGATACAGCAATGACATTAAAAGGGAGTAAGTCAATGGAGAAAGGCACATTTTGGTCTTGATGAGGAACCAGCTGTCAGATTTCAACCACAATGATGTAACTAAAAGAAATCTCTATGTTTAGAAGAGTGTATTTGAAACCCACTACTGTTCTTACATTTCCAGCTTATAAAATCACAAGACTAAATTAGGCTTCTATATTATTTTATTTCCCTCTTAAAATATAGCATCGAAGTCCTGCACACATATAAATATCCCTACAGTTTCTTACACACTTTCTATCCATCATTACTTAAAGTGCCCAACTGTGAACATTAAAAATAAAAACATTACTGTTAAGAGTGGCTACACGTATAGAAGGACTGGTATTCTGACAATGCAGGCCACTGATTTTACAAAAATCACCTGCAAAAGAATACACCCTAAACAACACGCATCAATATTAACCCTGAAGTCGTTGGCTTGTTTTGTTTGGTTTTTCTTCCATTCAGCTGATCTAGAAGTGATTAATGTACAGGGTTTATTTTTGAAACATGTCTTTTACATAGTGTAAGAATAAAGGATAAATGCATTACTTTCTTTCTAACTCCCTCCTTCCCCCACGAAGTGTTTACTGTGTCCCAAGCTGCTATGTTGATTAAAAACCAGTTGAAAAGAGCTCTGGAAATGCATGCAACTTAAAATTCACTTAAACACACTTTAAGTTATAAAGTCTGAGAGATTTTAACTTCAGCATGGGGCTACGGTTCAGTTGGATTATTAGATGTGTTTGTCGTGGTGGTGAGATTGGTAAACACTTCTTCCTTGGTTTCAGGCTGATGTCTCTCCATTTTGGTTTCCTCTTTCGCATCTTTATTACTGGTATCTCCCTTGCTCTTGACTACCACAGGCTCAATCTCCATGATTTCCTGTGGTGGCTTTGGCTCTGGCAAATTTGGCTGAAGTCCATCAACTTGAACTGGTTCTGGGACATCTTCTGCTTTCTGTTCAAGTCTTTCCAAAATATTCTGGACCTTCCTTACACCATCTCTCCTGGCCTGGCGCACATCCGCACGACCCTCAGGGTCCACTGAGTCTAGGGCTAGCAACTCTTTGGTCAAATACTCTTCAATCATCAAGTATTTTTTGTCAGTTTTCTTGCCTTCAAAGGAGTCGACTGCCTGCTCAAGCATTTGTACTTTCTCCAGAATCGCCTCCACTTTCAAAACACCAGGATGCTTTTGAGGTTCTCCCGTTTCCATTGTCTTCGGTGTTGCCGCTTCTTCAGGAGGAGGCCTTTCCTGTGGGGGAATAACCTTAGCTGGGCAGGGAACCTTTTTGTCAGCTTTCTCTGCCATGGATGGAGGCTTCTGCGGTGGTAGTTTAGGTTCCGGCTCTTGGTGGGTGACCTGAATTGGGATATACGGTGATGGCGCCTCGGTTTCAGGTGGTGGGACTACCTTGTTCTCAGGTTTGATTTCAGGAGGAGGGGGTGGTCTTGGTGGCTCTTGAGGTGGGACTTGTTGCTGAGAAACCTGGTGAGCAAGGCAAGTCTGTGTTGAGATACAATGAACAATGCTCCTTATTTCCTTCTAAAGAACAAGTAACCTAACATCCATTTTTCTGTACTTCTAGAAGGGGAATTTTCGCACATGCCAGATGATTAATCTTTCCTGTGCATTGCTGAATTTTACGCTTTTAAGATAAAAAAAGCACTGTGCTGAAGAGTTCAGTTATTGTTTTCAAGCTATTGCAGATTACAAGCACCTACTGACTCTTGAAGACATTAAACTTCAGCCTACCAAATCCTGACCATGTTCACGAAAATCAGCCCAACAAGCAGTTCTACAGGATGGGACCTCGGGGCAGAGCCTCACCTGCCTTAAGTCAGTAAGATTTGTTGCAGCTGACTGCGGCACGGTCAGGATCTCATCCTCAGTGTGTCTTTATCACATTCTGGGCTATTTTCATCCCGTTCCTGTTTTCATAACATTCCCTTTTTTGCTAGAGCTTATTTATACTGATTTTATCTGCAGACTATTTACATGCAGAGGTTACTATGTCAATCTTATTACACTGTAGCGATTAGAGACAATCCCTGGGATTAACACAGATAGAAGTGTCATCAAATCAGAAATCTCTTGAAACTAGTTTTTAAATCTTAGCAGAAAACTGGAATTCATGAGATTTGCATTTTCCTTTCCCTGCCACCCGCTTCACTTATTTGTGCACATACGGTTATTTTGGAAAGGTACTAGATCCAGCTCTCATTGGATTTAGATGGCTGAAGTAAAATACCTACATTTATATTTAAACCAAATAAGTAATGGCCTGGACTGACAATCTCTTACTGCTTTACCCATTAAACATAAAATTTGATTAGGGAGCTCAAGTTCTCACCCATAAAAATAAATTAGCATTATAACCGGAATATGCCATTAAATTGGAAGTCTTCATTGTTTTGCCCTAGCACCTGGATTTTCAAAAATATTAACGTAATTCTGCTCCTGTTCTTTTCAATGTGAAATCTCTCCAGAGAGGAAATCAAGGCTTCTCCTTCCACATGCTCACAGTAGTCAAATTCCCAGTAGCCTTTCACTGTAGTTTCAGTAAGAATTTTAATATGGAAAAAGTGTCCAATGAGCAACATGTTCTATGAGCAAGAGCATGCTTCATTTAGGAAGAATAAATTTTGCTGATCCTTTCTTCATAACTAAAATTACTTTGTGCCTCTGATGCTATCCTAAATGGTTCTGAGACATCAGTGAGGTGTATTTACACAGATGCCACAAATCCCGCGGACCTGATTTGCTTCTCACAAACATAATGCAACATCAGTGACCTCAGCGTAATTACACCAAATTATGCTCTGACGAGAGGAAAATCAAATTGTGTGTTGAATTATATTTCAGTGATCCAAAGGCTCCACAATCCTGATAGGTGGGAAGGCAACTTGCTGCTGGTGCATTATCTCAGTATCTCTCGATTTGTTTAAATGCAGAAATGGAGACTGCTTTACGTGCTTTCATGTACCTGTTAGTAGTATGAGCCAATTTTTCAGCTCTAACCACACCGAACAAAATACCTGGCCGGTAATTCCCTGCCCCATTCTACATACCTGGGGTCTGTCTACAACTGTCTGCACTCTGATGGGAGCTGGGGGCTGGATCTGAGTGGTAACTCTGGCCGGCGAACTTTCGCGGCTCGATGCGCCTCTCTGAGACACTCTGAAGGGAGACTGCGCTCGCGTTGGCTTGGGCTCCCTCTCCTCTGGTTGAATTTTGTGAAACACCGGTTGGTGGGCTTGGAACTCGCTCTGCTGGGCAGGGTAGTGCGTCTTCTGTGCCTGATGGTAGACTTGCGTTGGTTGCCGTTGGATATTTTCGTGGATCACGGGAATTGGAATATAACCACGAGGAAGCTGATGGCTTCCTGCGTTGGGTCTGCCAGAGGACTGAGGGGAAACGGTTGGAGAATCAGAAGCTGCAGGAGGTTGAGGCTGCCATGAAAACAAAATCCATTATTAAATTTTAAACGTTTTGTGCTCACAGTACTTTTCACTTCCAAAGGGAAAAGTAGGAAATGGTCAGAGAAACTGAGCTCATGTTTCCGGCACGCGAAGGATCCACTTCCTTGTTTTTCTGGCCAAGGGCCTCACTATACAAACCACAGAAGTTGTGAGAGAGCATCATTATAACAAGTAGAAACCTGAGCTACAGCATTCCCAGCCCTCAAATGAGCAGGGAGTGGATGCTCAGTCAGAATGTTTGCTGCTTTTGCATGGCCGTTCCTGTCTAAACCTGTTAAATTTGAGGCAAACTGAAGTTAAGCAAACAAATTATATGCTGGAGACAAAAACAACCCCCTGAGAGAGGCACACAGCATTCAGACTTCTGATCCCGGTCACACTAACAGATTTTGTTCCTTTTGTGGGGTGTTTTTTTAAATCATGTGATTAATTCGGTAGCAGGCTCTGGCGATGCATATATGGTTAATGTCCCCTTTTTTCCCCCTACGACATTCCAGCTCCTTAGCCCCTTGGCACCAGCAGCGAGAGCTGCACCAGCTGAGACCCGCCGTTAGCAGGAGCGAGCACTGGGCTCGCTGCAGAATCCCGTTCTCAGCCTGTTCCCAGTTGTGGGTCTGGAGTTTGTGGAGAGGCCACTTGTTTGCCCACAGCTCCCTCCCACCTCCTGCTGTGCCAGTCCATCACCTCACCTACTCTGCACCAACTCCAGCAGCCGTCAGGCTGTTCTCCGACCAGTTTCACTCACTAAGTGTGAGGAAAAAAATGATTTCCTGCTGGGTTTGTTACACAGCTCGGTGAAAGGCCGGGTCAGACTGGAGCTGGCAGAGGAGAGGGGAGGACAACACAGCCAGAAGGCAAGAAGGGCAGGCAAGGCAGGAGAGGAAGGGGAACAAGACCCCTGTTTTGGTGCCGGTGAACGGCTCAGCTGCCCATGAAACAGCAACCTTGAATAAATAAATAAATGCTGGTTTGTATTATGGTACCCATCACTGCCACTGCTGGTGGCCTTGGTGGTGACAAGGGGTTTAAAGGCACAGTCACAGGCTCTGGTCAGTTGCTACCCACACTGCACTAAGTTTGAAACAGCAAGTTCTGAGGTCCTCAGCAGTTAATCTCAGAGGACTGCAGTAAGAGGCACAGAAGATGTCCCCAAAGCCACTCTGTGTACAGGACAAAGCTGTACCGTGCTGGGAGAAGGACAAGCTGAGCATCTTGTCCTGATACTGCACGGACAAGACATTGTTAGTCAAGACAGCTGAGAAACCTGCTACCAGAATTGTAATTATGTTGTTCAGACTTCAAACAGGTTTCAGAGAAAAAGCCACCACTGCTGAATTACAGACCTGGTGACATAGTCTCAGCTTGGTGAAGGCTGAATTTCCTGCTCAACTTACTTTGAATAAAAATGAGGTTGGTATTTCCATATTCTACAAGAATACCAATTCTGCTAATTCTCTAGAGAGAGCAGGGAAAGCAAAATCCCACCTTCTCAAACACAAAGCAAGCAGTGGGGTGTTTTTTTTTTTTAAATGCTCATAGTTTGAAAGTATTTGAATGACAAAAATACTTTACCATTCACTTTTAAAGCTGTACATATGTGCATCTATACACGTAACACAACTGAAGGATTAAATTGGAAAGCAAAGATCACAGCAGTACAGCTTCTGAAATGGCCTGGGTTGTTACCTAACTGGCCACTTCATTTTTTTTTCTCTCCCACTGTGTTCTCTTCGGTTTCTGACTCACAGTGCAGAACAGAAAAGAGCTGTCTGCATCCTTCGTTTGTGGGGAAACCGGTATGAACCCCAAACCAGTCTTCCCAGGCTGCAGGACCTGCGCGGCTCACAGGCTCCCATTTCCCTGCATTTGTTTCTGCAGAATCATTCCAGAACGAAAGCGGGCGATGCGACAAAAACCCGACATATTTACGCTGCCGTGACTCTGCACTTTTTGCGTTTTAATACTCTGGGAGTATTGGGAAAATGTAATCCTGTGGCAAGTTTGGCTTTCTGAAGGATAAACTACCCGTGTGACATTCAGGTCATAAATGCTGCAAAGACCAATGCAAACACACCCCAGCAATCCCGGACACGTTACCTCGGGTCCGTGCGTGGCCGGCGCTTGGGCTGCTGCAGCTGCCGTTGTCTGTCCACATTGTTTATCCGTCTGAGAAGCCTCCGTCGGTCCCCTTGGAGGGGACTCGGGGCCGCCATAGGCCCCCCTTAGAGGTGGCTGCGCCTGCACGGTGGTGGGCACAGCTTCGGTCTTGTATCGCTGCACGCCGGGCTGCGGGGCAGAGAAGCACGGGTGCTGCTGTCTGCCGTCGATGCCCTCGTGGATGACGGGAATAGGGATATAGCCAGCCCGCAGCTTGGGGTACACCACGTTTCCTTCTCTTGCTGGAGGCTGCTTGGGGCTATCACGGGATGGACCATTTGCTGATGACTGGCCATCCTAGAAGTTAAAAACATCACATAGCGCTTGCTGGTAGCTCAGCTCAACACACCTGGTAAGAAAAAGCTACCCTAAAGGTCTATCCCAAAAGTGGTATCAGCTACACGTGAGAAGTTCAGACCCACTTGGGTCTGCATAGGGAGGAGAGTAAGCTAAAAAATTTGCTTATGTACGTGTCTTTCACCCCCACTTCTCATAAATACCAACTTAGCCTTTAAAATACCTGCCTAATTACACCAGAATTAGCTACTCAGCATAGATCACTTGCATTTAGCCACCAGCCCACCGCCTTCAGACAGAGCTCCTCCAGCTTCTGGCCTGTGGGACCAGAGACCTCCTTAACACCTCTCAGAACCCACCCCGTGCTACAGATAACATCTGACAAGAAACTTTCAAGGAAGCTGAGTCCCATCAGAAGCATGATATTTGCTGGTGGTGTTCTTCCCACTGGTTATCTAAAGAGTTACTAGTGCCACATACTGAAGGATATATTCACTTCCAGCTACGGGAGGATCCAGTTCAGTAAATACTGAAGGAGAGGAGACGGGAAGACAGGATAGCGTAACGAAGAGGAAAATACTGAAAAGCAAGATAAAATAAATCCCTGCGTTGTCTGAACATGCTCACTGGACAATGTCAAAGCTCTGGCAAGGGTGGAAGTGGTTTGTACTAAGAGCCCTCACAAGTCCTCTAGTAAGTTCTTCCTGCATCGGTCGTTCTATTTTGAGGCCCCGCGAGGGCCAAGTTCCAGATGTATCTCTAAGTCAGATCATATAACAAGCACCTCTGTCATTCAGAGGGTAATGTCATTATTCAGTAAGAGGAGAATTTAATAAGGGGACATATGGTGCAAGTGTTGGAAACCCTATTTTTAAAGAGGTGTTTAAGCTGCAAAAATATTCAATGTCGCCTCTGTACACATTAATATACTAATTCGTTAAGAATTAACTATTTTACTAACCAGATTTTGAGACGGTATTCCCTTAAAAATTAATTTCTGAGAACTCCTGTGAGCAATGAAACTGCAGAGAATGAAGACTATTATTTAGGTAACTAGTACTAAAAGGAACAAGTTCAAAGTCAGAGGCCCCGATGTTGCACTTCATTTTTCTCATTAAAAATCCCTTTACAAACAAAGGAAAAATTCCAAAAGGGGCACAGAGGAGAGCCAGGCCTAGAAAGTTCGCACGGAGAAGTAATTTGAAGTTGGCTTTTCCAGTTGCAGAACAAGGATGATCTCATGCCAAGGTCTGCACCAGGATCCACCGCCGACAGATGAGTCATGTTAAATTCCCCCTACCGGGAAAGCACATTCCTCTGCTCCACGCAGGCTGTCTGGGGGCTTCGGGACCCCAGGACCAACAACCGTTTGCCAGTTCACTTTCTACCGGTGTAACCCCGAACCCGCAGCCATCTCTCCCGGGATCTGGAGGGATGCACACTTAACGCCAACGAAGTGCATTTGCCGGAAAATAAATTTGAGGTGTGCTCAGCGAGTAACAATGCGAGGCCACGTCGGAGCCAAATGTCTCTGCCGGGGGAGCGGAGCCGAGCAGGCTGCCCAGGAGGGAGGGGAACCCATGATTCGACAGTCGGAAGAAGCACCTCGCCGCTCACCAGCTGCTGGGCACAGTCTCCCCTGACCGAGGGGGTGCAACCTGAGAGTCCCCGGCCACCCACCCCACCTACAGGCACGGCTCCCACCGCTATAAAAAGGAGATTCACTCACTTCCAGCGCTGTGGAAGGGTCGGTGCTGGGAAGGGTTTAGGAGCTGGGTGGGACAGTGGCACCTAAGGAAGCCTCGACATGAGGAGGCTCTCGGCCATGGGTGCTCTGCTCCACCTGGGTGTACAACAAATCTGCCCAAAGGGATCAGCTGCCAGCTCCTCTCTCTCCTGGCATTTTAGGGGTCTGCAGTGTTTTGAATTGCTCCACTTGGGCACAAACCCTCCAATCTCCTGGAGTAATCCACAATAATAAATCCTTGCCTTCCACACAGTGTCCCACTGCCCCCACCCTCCATGAACCCTCTCCTCCAAGTCTGACCACGGGCTTCCCCTTCCTTGTCTTCGTTTTCAGACCCTTGAGGCTGCCCTTGTTTTGAACCCTCTTGGCAACCCCAGAAACCTGCCTCTGCAACTTAAGCCCTGGTAAGAAATACAAAAGCAGCCGCCCAAAACCAAAGAGAAATCAGGTTGGACTGCTTTTTCAAATAATTCAGTTTATATCTGAAGTGAAACTTTTGGCAAGCTTAATAGTGGGGTTTTTTTAGTGGAAACACTGGCCCCTCTTGAAGAACCACAGCATAATCTATACTGTCGTGATTTGTCTTTTATTATCACACTTCAGAAAACCTCTGCTGCTCCTGTGGAGAGTTACCATTTCAAATTGGTCCTTTGTTGGTGTTTTCCCCTGTAGTCAGGTCTGCTAACCAGGGAGGACTTGTGTGTGTGTGTGTCTCTTAACAGTGCAGTCATCTTGGTGCAGTCCATAGCAAAGGAATAAATGCGGCGTCCCTTTTAGGAAAGGTGCTGTCATCACAACTGTTCTTCCTGATCCACATTGCTCCCTTCAACACAACCATACAGAATCACAGAATTGTAGGGGGTGGAAAGGACCTCTGGAGATCATCTTGTCCAACCCCCCCGCCAGAGTGGGTCCACCCAGAGCAGGTTGCACGGAAACGTGTCCAGGTGGGTTTTGAATGTCTCCAGAGACGGAGACTCCACCACCTCTCTGGGCAGCCTGTTCCAGGGCTCTGCCACCCTCACAGGAAAGAAGTTCCTCCTCACGTTTAGGTGGAACTTCTTATGTTCAAGTTTGTGCCCATTTCCTCTTGTCCTGTCACTGGGCACCACTGAAAAAAGACCGGCCACATCCTCCTGACACCCACCCTTTAAGTATTCGTAAGCATTGATCAGATCCCTCCTCAGTCTTCTCCTCTCCAGACTAAAAAGACCAAAGCCCCTCAGCCTTTCCTCATCAGAGAGATGTTCTAGTCCCCTTTAACTTTATAAACAGTTTCTTATGTTAGCCAGTTTGGATCACCACGTCCTCAGCATTCCTTCTTCTTCCCTGTTCCCTTTCTCCCCACTGTTTCGTATGTCCATGAACATGTCCAATCCACTTGCTTTGAAACTCCCTGCACTGAGGAACCACACAGCAGAACCGTGACCAAAGACAAAAGAGGCCTTGGGTTCAGGTTGCAAATGGTTTGGGTTGTTTTTTAGTGGGAATCCAACACAACAGTGAGGGCATGCGGATCCCGATACCCCCCCAGTCAGGCTTTTCACCAAAGCAGTTCTCCCTTTTGTGCAAGGAAGGCTGCATTTCCAGCCTGGACAAACAGGTTCTGGAAGACTCCAGGAGAAGCAGAGGTGTGCCTGAGGACACTGCGGTAAGGGGGGAGGAATGGAATTGAGCTCTGGAAAACTCTCATTGTAACGCTACGGAGAAAAGATTCATGGGTTCCCTCTGAACACTGTAATTCTTAAATTTCACAGGACAGCCAGCCAGGAGAACAGAAGTGTCCATTTTTGGTTTTCAGTTGCCCTCTAACAAATGCAGGTTTTGCTTGTTATGTTAACAAATGTGTACCTGAAAAAGCCCAGAGCTCACATTTAGCACAAATCCACAAAGAGATATGACAAATAAATGAATGAAACTCCTTAGTCCATCATCCTTCCCAGTTTAAGTATAAAAATCAGGAACCCAACTCCTATTTCTGCATTCAAAAATAAAGTAAATTTCTCCTGCCCCCATCCAAAAAAACAAGTACTTTGATGATAAAATTGAGAATAATTATGAATAACAGAACATTGACAAATTGTCCTCTAAGTAGCACAACTGACAATCAGCACTACGGGAATGCTGGCTGTGATCACACACTCCTTCGACATTTAAGAGTCAGAATCCCTAAAAAAGGATCAGAATCCTTTTTTGACAAAGTCAGAATCCCTCCTAAAAAAGGAGGGAACATAAAAATGCAAAAAACTCCCCTCAAAAATTTCAGCGACGGTTCTGACCTACACTTCAGGCACCCTGAAACAACACCAGAAACTCAGACCCCATCCACCATGGCAGGAGGTGCTGAGGAAGCGTAAAGGAGTCACCATTGCCGGTCGAACGAGAAAGAAAGAAGCATCACTGTGTTTGAAATGAGCTGGGAGCGGGACAGCCCAACCGCGCGGGGAGATCTGCTCAGCTGGAATGACAGTGCTCCCACCTCTCCGGACGGGGACATGAGTCTCTGTTGTGAGGCCATCACCATGATAAATAAAGGTGCAGCCAGCACACGTTGTGCAACTGGAAAAAACACTTCATACCCCCACATCCTACTCTTGGCTTCCCGTAGGAAGGGCAGGGTCAGGAGTGACACTAAAATCCTCAAACTTGCAGAGATTTTCAGTGAGTTCTGCCGCTGTGTGCCGTCGGAATAAAAAATAAAAGAAGTGATGGCAAGAGAAAAACACAACCTTGCAAGAAAACTCCTGGTCCAGCTGTACTATCTATCCGGAGTGGATAATGGCATAACTCCTGACTGCTCAAGTGTTATTCCAGACCGAAACACAGAAACCTGCACATTCAGCCACTGCTGATGCCAGCAAATCACCACTGAACTCATCCAGATGGCTGTACCCACAGAATGAAATTTGTCAAACTATTCTGTACGCACACTAGATTACTTGAGTAGTTGTATGGAACTTGGAATCACCCTTTTGAGACTGCTTGCATAACACATTTTTCATTCCTCTTATACTAAAATGGTCTACAGAAAAAGAAGTTAAAAAGCAGGTTTTCCTGCCATTACGTGCTCCCATTTTTCTTGACCTGTATTGATTATTTGTAGTATAGTAAATTCAACTCCCTAAAGTGTGTATTATACACACATAGAGCATCTCTTTAGCTCTTCCAGAGCATCAGAACAAATATTTAAATTATATTTGTTTCATAAATATTACTTAGCGAAGGAATACAAATTTTACAAGCATTACTAAGAGATGAAATATCTCTGTACGCAAACAGAAGGTCTACTGACTTCAGCATGGTTCTGAACTTTTAAGCTGCTGCTGTAAACTCTACCATGCAAATAAAAGTATTCTGGTTGCTCAAATGACTGAGAAAATGCCCGTTCTGACAAAATCTGACTTGAGAGCACACTTCCCATGATTTTAAGCCTGGATCCCATGTATTAAGGAAGAAGGGAGTAGTATGAGTCTGTTCTTTCGCAACAGAATACAACAATGTCATTAAAATGAGTGACTGCAAAACGACAACTAAGTTTTCTTTGCACACATACTCAAATCAATTTTTATCAGAAATTGCCATGAATAACCAAAAAAGCCAGTAGTACCTAATATTCAAAACTAAGAATGTTGTACCAAGTCTACTTACTAAAAAAACCAAACAAAACCAAACAAAAACCCCCCAAAAAAACCCGCAAAACTGAACACATTTTATGCCATGGAAAGGTAAAGATTTCCCCATTAGGACAGGATTCCATACCTGCTTGTATTTTACTTTTGGCCAGACCTTTTTATTTCTCCTCTGTTACACTAACTAGACAAATCAGAATGACTACACCGGCTTTGCTAGTGATAGAAATCAGCATATCCAAGTATTCCTTGTAACTTGATTAAAGTACTAAAAAGTTTCCCAACAGTGCTTCATGTTTACGCATATTAACAGCACGACATTACTGTGAAGAATGTTTCATTAACACTTCCCGGAGACCCACGTAAGTGGGAAGGTGGAGAGTGGTTTGCTCTCAGCGCTGACCCCTGACGTCCTACTGCTGTGCTTCAGCCACTGAAGATTTTTACATTCTCACTCTTTTACTCACAATTTGCGCTTAAATATATACACTGAGCACATAGGCATTTGAGCAAGATATCATTAGCTAATGACCGAAGGCAACCACGAATAAGCTTAGTCGCATGAGCTGTCTCGGGAGAACTCGGTGTCGGTCACATCATGTAACCCATTTACACGCTGAGCTGCTTTTGATGTTTTACTTGTTGAATGCTGAGTTTTATTTCCTAACATGCACATGTGTAGGCAAATAAGCCTTTTGTTCTCTCTTGTAATTACTACGTTGTATTATACAAGTATTGCATTAATGTGTGTTCTAACTGATGGAGCGCAATGGTGTCATTAGAAATAAATAAACACTATGAAAAATGGAAGGAGAAATCTAATCCTAAGCTTTCCAGAGCAGAGAGCCTAACTGGAGCAAACATGGTGGCTATCTTGAAGACTGATCTTGTTTCAGGAACTAAAACTTCTTTTTTATCACTAAGATGATTCTTTCTTAGGCTTGGCACAGACATGACGACACTTGCCCTGTATGCCCAGGAGTGGAAATTGGCCCATGCACAGAAACCATCCGATGGGCCAAACCAAATGTGTTCAGAGAAAGAAGCAATGGCAGCTACGAAGAGTGGAGGGCTCTTAGGAGAGAGCTGGTATCACCATCCCTCCTGTCAGCTTTAATGGAGGGGGTTAAAGAAAAGCCCTTTAGAGCGCTCACAGAAATACCCTTGTCAAGGGTGATGAGAATGACACGCTTTATTCAGTTATTTCTGTTCACTGCTTACCTAAGCAGCAGGTGGTCAACCTGTTGCCTTCCTGCTCTTAGCTGTGAGCCAGAAATTTGGGACACGGAAGAAAGTACAAGCCTCAAGAATTAGCAAAGCAATGCCCCATAAAAGAGGAGAATAATAAGTAACTAATAACTGCAGTCGGCTGTGAATTTCACAGGTTATAGTCAGGGTCTACATCTTCCTCTAAATTTCATTTCCCACACAGCAGTGTTTTGACTACACTTCCTAAACGGCAATTTTCCAACACTATAAAAACACTTGCTATACTGTACCCTATTTATCAATTATAAGGCTTTGCCATGAACCATAAAAACGTATTTTCGTGCTACCAGACCTACTGGGTGATTTTAGACAAGTCTCTTCACCACTCCATGTCTCATTTTCCTGCCTATAAAACCAAGAAGGAAAAAGAATCAACCAACAGCTCCTGCAACCTATTTGAAGACACAGCATTTTTCATCTATAATTAAGTAATGAAATTTGTGTGAACAAGCCATTTCTATTTTATATTTATATTTAACTTGGCATGAAGAGAGGGCGCAGCTGCCACGGGAAAAGGTGGAGATGGAGCTTACCTAGAGTGATAGTGTCTACATACCCCAAAGCGTATTGGATCGTTACCTGCCTTATCACGGTTCAAGTGGGAACAATTCTATTTTTGCCATGTGGTTATGGAAAAGTCCTGCCTGTGTATAGGTTAGAGGTGTTAAAAATATGATTCCCAGGTAGGACTGCTGCCACCTGGCACGAGCATTCTTCCCTTCTCCCTTAGATAAGAGGTGCGCTGTGTCAGGAGTTACACAGTACCGGGCAAGACCTTCCTTGTTTTCCCTCTCGCATGATTGCCCAGACACTGCCGCATTACTGCCAGCGCCACTTCTTCACGTTCCTTCCTCTTATTTCTGATTTGATCTACCCTTTGTTTTCAGATTAATTGGAATCTCCATAAATTAACTCCCTGCTTACCATGTTCTGTCAAGGGGGGCTTTAAGTAATGACACAAAGCAGCTTCAGGGAATCTGGACAAAGCCAGCACACAACCCTCCAAAAATCCCCTACTGATAATTGTACTGCTCCTACTTATTATGCCATTTATATACGGTACCTTTTTAATCCAGTAACTAATTTATCAACCTGTGACAGAATGCACATCAGCATAAGTAATGTAAAAAATACCATAAGTAAAAGAGACCTAAGTCATTACCTAGTCTTACATTCCCTTCCACTGATGCGGACCACTGCAAAAGCAAGAGAGCATCAGAGAGGCTTACTGAACTTTCAATGCAATTTCTAATTTGGTCTACCGAGAATTCTCCAGTCAACTCGAACGTGAGAAGTCAGTGCTCAAAAATAAGTTCACTGCTAAAGAGATGGGAATCGAGTAACTGAAGACTTATTTGGGGAAGCAGAGAGGAAAGAGATGCAACAGTCATGAAGGGTGAGGATGGAAACTTAGATGTAGTTGTTCCCCAAATACCACCGGAGCCATCAGTGAGAGGGTAAGACAGCTGCTTCTTCCTTCGTCATTGTTGCAACCAATAACTATATTCCTTTTATCACTGCTCCCAGACTTTGTGGCTGGCTGGGGCAGCTTTTATCTCAAACCTAAGGCATTAGTGAGCTATCGATCACTGTAATATTAGTCCAGTGAAGCTCAGCACAGTCAATTCCTTTGGTCTATTTTTAGTTGCAATATTTCCCATTGGGTTTGCTGCCTGTGGGAACAACATATGGAAGGGGCATCAATAAACACTTACACAGGCCTTGTTTCTCTTTTCTTCTTTAAACATGATCTATTTTTTGTCAACACTTTGGGGAATACCAGGGAAACAATTTAACATTATAAGACAATCTTGCAGAAAGTATGCTGAGCTGTGATGGCCTAAGTTAACACAGAAAATATCAACAACAGATGAACATAGGAAATCAATAATTCCACCAAAGAAAAGACAGAGGAGTGGCATTGCTAGCGAACACTTTTTTAGTAAAAGTGTGCATACACATGCTTCATGATATCGATTGTCCCTTCATCTTTGAACGTCTTACAATTAACTAATTAGACACTTGGAAGAAAATCATTAGTCTACCAAGAGGTTTTGTTAATAAATGTTTTTCAGTCATTTGCAAAGTCATGGCTTATTTCTCACTCGAGCACAGTAAGGGGTTTTCTGTTCTTTCTCGGGAAGCTCTCCCCAGCGCAGCCCTATACTGCAATGATTTCATACAAGTGACAGAGCTAAACACACAGAGGAAGGACACTCATCCCTCATGTGGGGAAAAAAAGGCCAGGCTGAATGAGAAAATAGCAAAGAGCCACCTGAATTGATGAATCTAAATCTACAGACATCTAAAATACATACTTCATGCAAATCAAGGTCTGGGTCCATTGATTTAAAATGGCTCTGACATGGGTTAAGATTTTAAAAGAGCCGTTTCTCTTTTTACCTGATTATATATCTGGTAGAGTTTACTGTGGTCAGCATAGTCACACCCATGTCAAGCCTAGAGTAAGCGAGAAGACCAAGATTTGGGAGAAATGGGACTTCATTACTAATACTGTCTCAGCTGTATTACTTAGGTAGAAAAGCTCAGTTAGCTTTAGACCTGTGCTCCGTTTATCGTCCACTCATTACAATAACCTCAATTCGTTGCCTTCAGAAAGAGAACAAATGTTCAGAGAGAGAATATTGATAGATATTAGTGTAAGGGTTATTAAAGACCACCATAAAGGCGATTAAAAAATTGCTCATTCCACTGGCTAATTTCAGTGCTACAGGGCAGAGATAAAGTCAGTACAAGTTTGATCTTCGTATAATCATCCTTGAAAAGGTGGATGAAGTCTGACACACAGAGTCAGCTTCTGCAATTCTCAGATCACTTCTAAAACCCCCGAGTTCTCCTTTGAGCCAGGCTAAGAATGAGGGAAATCAGAAAGCTGTTCACATCTAGTCTCTCTTTCTGCCCACGTCTGTGGTTTTGTCCTTCCTACCTGTTTAAGTAAAAGGAAATGAGTCTAATGCCTTCAAAAATCACTGCTGGATTTGAAACTCAGTGTCAGTGGGTAATCTGTCTTCCTGGGCATTGTCTAGCCAAGAAAATATTGTTTAGGAAGATAAATACTTTCCTTGGGCCTGAGTCTGAGTTTCTTTTGCTAAATAGTACCTGTCCCTGTGAAATGCACTGGTACTTAGCAAACTCGATTTCAGAAGGTGTCGGTGAATCCCAGCGGATATTCTTAACTCACGGCTCCGACAAATGGCAGTATGAGATCAGTTACACCCAACTGTCGCCATGAACCAGAGGGTGATTTCTTTGAACATTAGACAGAAATCAACAATTCTGCACTTCCATCTCTGAAAGCATTTCTCTCTCTCTTAATGAATGATCCCAAAGCACACACACATTCCCGCTTGTAGTGAGCAGTAACGGGTTTTCCTGTTTGGAAAAAAGTGTTTCCCACCAAATCCATTCAAAAGCAGGTGCAACTTTCTCTGTCTGCAATAACCCATGTGAGTTGGCAGAAGAGGCACTTTTCATTACCGCAGATTTCACATCAGATAGGGGTGAAAATTTGTTTTGTTTCAGGCACCCACTCAAGCAGAGGGCTGATCCACCACAGCACTTGCAACTGTTTTCACACAGTTATCAGAAACAGCTTTAAAAGGTGACTTTTCTGTTAAATGGGTTTGTTTCAAGTGGTATTTCCGTAACAAAAGCCTTTGAGTAAACAGTGCACTTTTCTTCTCAAGTAGGTCTTTTGCTTATAAAAAACACACGATTTATTATTTGTATTGCCGTAACAGCCACTGTTAACAGGTGCCTCATTCCACTGGGAAGATGGTGTCTCCGAAACTGCTTTAACTGCTGTTAAAGCACTTTTTCCTACACCAGCCTCAATATTCACATTATGGAATTACACTTCTGTACGACCTCTTCGTATTACTACTGGGATTCCGTCGTTCGTAGATCAAACTAACTATCCCTTAAGAAGTTGAAAAGGGGGTGAAAGGGTACATTTAGGATTCCTTGCGACACTTTGTGACTGCAGCTCCAGCCGGTTCCCCGGGTTTAGCTGCGGAGCGATAGAAAAGCGCGTCCCTTTCCCTCCTTTTCAACACCCGGCTGCCCTCACCCCGAGCCTGCAGCCACGGGCTGCGCTCACCAAGTGGGCAATTCCTATTTTAAGAAACAGTAAGTTCTTAAAATAATAACGCTTGCTGAGTGCTTTGATCCCCACGTTGTATGGAAGGCTACAGCGCCGGAAAAGCTGCACCAAGTAGGTCGAGGACACATTTCCGAGACACCAACTATCTCCCAACTGCTGTATTTTTTTATATCTTTACCACCCAACTAGGTACAATTCGGGGGGGAGNGATGCTGCTGGCAGAGAAGCAGCAGGAAAACCCCCGGGGGAATCGTTTCCCACCGAGCGGCGTCGACTTGGGCTCAAGTTTCCAGCACTTTCTGCCTCCAGCCATGGCACTGCGAAAATGCCAGCGCGGGTGAAAGGGCTCTGTCCCCCCCACCTTGGGCCCTGTTCCCCAAAACCAAGTGAATTTGACCCGAAAGGGCCCCGACAAAATCCCGACCGCTCTCCCCTCCGCGCCTCTCCTTCCATGGACATATTTGGAGTAAGATGCGGCTTTTCTCTGAGCATGCTTAAGAACAAAACCAGGGCAGACAGCGGCCGGGACAGTTTGTGAGCAATAAAAAAA
>VXAK01005251.1:285514-299559 GCA_013399435.1 Arenaria interpres | reverse complement strand
GCGGAGGAGGGACGAGGGGAGGGACGCGGAGGAGGAGGAGGAGGAGGAGGAGGAGGGAAACGTAGGAGCCGGCCGGCTGGAAACTTCTGGTTGTCTCCAGCACGGCTGGGCCCACCCTGGGGTTACCGGACACGTCTTCCCGGGGCGCCGCAGCGGGCACGGAGCAGCGGGACGGGCGTCCCCGGTTCCCCCTGCGGGGGCTGAGCTCCCGGGGCGGGCTGCGGGAGGGCTGTACGTCACGGAGCGGCTTTCACCGGTGCCGGCGGCAGCTCCGAGCCCGGTCCGTCCCAGCCTGCGCTCCGGGAGAGCCCCCGTGGCCGCGGGGAACCCCCCGCGCCCCCACACGCTCCGCTCCGTCCGCTGGCGGGGCCCGGTAGCCCCGTCCTACAGCCCCGCGTAGCGAGTCAAAACCCAGAGCTCCTCCCCAGGTAATTAGAGGTTAGAGTTGACAAATAACAAAAATCATCTTTCTTCCCAAATAAGGGTGCGGGCAGGCGTTGTTCTTCAGATTCAACCGCTTTGAACTTTCTCAGCTCTTTGCCAATACGCGTCTCGGTCCTCGGGTTTCCCGTAGAAATACCTCTGAAGGCAAAGACTCTGCCGGTGAGCTTTAAAATCATCTCTTTTTCCATGGGCGCTGTATCAGCGTGTCACGCACTCTGTGTTTAGTTTGAGGTAACTGTACGTCGCAATTATACCACTTGTAGTCATCTGACAGTCACACCAACAGCCGCAGATGCCCGTTGGTAGTTACTTTAAGTAGAAGACAGAATGCTCGGTGTCCCTCAAGTGCAGACTTGCTGCAAAGCTACTTGCTTCAAAGAATTCAAGGTATGCATTCCTCGGAGATAGATGCTTATTACCAAAGTATCTCCTACTTCAGAAAAAAACTGCCCGTTCACGCTTCTGGGGACAGTCACAATCTCCTGCTTGGGGCAGGATCAAAGATCTCTCGATACTGCTTGACACTGATGGTCATTCATCTTTTGACAGAGTGGGGTTTGTTTATCAAGCTGGCAAACCTAATAATTGCTCAAACTTGTTCCTCCACTCCTGCAGCTCGTCCATCCTGCACGTCCCTCGCCTTCAGAACCGCGCTGTGGTCCATCACCAACCAGCTTTCGTGTGCCTTTGACTCATATGGATTGTGAACGGATCATTTTATTTTCCCCCAGAGCACTTATTTTCAGATGTCTCTGTGATCATCACCACTGACTTCTCTGCTTCCTACAGCCACAAGGCACATACCTGGCGCATCTCGCAGTCACTCTGGGCTGTGGTGTCTGTCCCTGGACATGTCTCCTACCTCTGCTGCCCCTCATGCTCTCTCAGTGACACAAGAGTTCTGCTCAGCATCACCAATGACAGCAGTTGCCTCAAAAGACACAACATCAGAGATTTCTCCTGCCTCCAATCTGTAGAGATCTGCAGAGGAATTTCACTCTGTCTCACAGCAGAGAGACACGCTTAGACCGTATGTTCTCTGTAGCATTTGCCAGAGCCTCTGCCAAATCAACAAAAGCAGCTGATTCAGACACGGGGGACACAGATGTTAAAAGGTCTTGCAGGAAAATTACTCTTGTGAGTGGAGGAAGTGATACAGATGGGGTTTGTAGCTGATACAGAGTGTAAACAGAGAAGTGAAGAACAGGGTTCCTCTGTTTTGTGGCAGCTGACAGCTAACCCAGTACTCAGGAGAGGTAAGGAGTAAGGTCAGCAAGTAGGTGAAAAAATAATAAAAGGAGAATTCAGAGGGATATCTAACAGGCTCAGGTTGGATATTTTTATGAGGGCACACCCTGCTAAGAAAGGGAGGAGGTTAATGTTTCACAGGAATTAGCATGGGCTAGGGCTTGGGGATTGACATGAGCTGCGGCAGGAGAGAAGCCCACGGGTGGAGAGGCATCCAGCTGGAGAGAGAGCAGCCGGGGCTTTTTAGTGGTTGAATTTAGTTGGCTAGACTTAATGTTTTTTCCGTTAATTAAATCGCCATCCTTGGCAGGTAGGATTTAGCCTGGTTCCTCGTGAAGGAGAAAGGACTCCCAGCCTGGCGGGTTATAGGGGACAGCAGTACAGGGGGTCACTTTTTGTTCTCTCGTACCATGCTGTCACCGGGCCATAACTGCAACCCTGAGGCAATAGGGCTCCCGGCGCATATTGGGATTAGCCGTATTTCAGATCAGAATGATTTATGGAAATGTTCATGTCAGGAATACTGCCAAGCAAAAATCTTGTGTTCAGGAAAATTTGTTATTGAGATAAGTAAATCTCTGTAGCGTCTGGCTAATCTCAGATGAGACTCCAGGCTCAAGGTCTATATATTCCATTTGAGAAGGGAAAATAATCAAGAAGCATTTTCTGTTTTTTTGTCTTCTTCATATAGGTGCAAACACAACACTCCTGACTTCTCTGGGTGTCTGTCTGCCCAGTGCTTTGCACACCCAGGAGTACGGGGCTAAGCACTTGCTCCAGGATGTTCCAATACAACTAGGAGCTGTGTAATTGTATTTCCCCAATTAATAAACTCTACAGGGTCTTCACGTGTTTCTTTGCTTTGAAAATGGGCTGATTCTGCCACAGAGAGCTCCGTCCTAGATGCACTCCAGCTCTAGCTCAGCTTGTACGAAGCAGCACTGCTTTAACAACATAATTGTTATTCATTGTATAAACAAGTCGGTATCTCTGGTGTGTCAGGAAACAACATGTCTTGCGGTAAGCTCTAAATTAGCTTTCTGCTTCCCGAGTACCCGTGGCAGTTTGGCAGATCACCTGAACAGAGAAGGCCCTGTTAATAAGGGACTGTGGGTTAAAGCGTTTGTTCCGGATCAGGAACTGCAGAAATCGGTTATTGATGAACCTGTGGGGAAGTGATGCATAAGGCACGTGTCTAGCGCTGTATTTCTAGGCAGGCGTCAGGGCAAGCTGTCTGCTGGATGTATTTAAGATTGAGTCATATGAAAGCTCTGTTAATAAATGCAGCGAGCACACAGAGTTTCTCAGTCTTCAGATTGGAGAGGGACATAATGGATTTGACCAGCATGAGTTCCATTGACTGATGTTTCAAGGCCCCTTCCAACTCTAATTATGATTCTATGTTTCACCCAAATCCAGAGTATCAGTACTCAATATTCACTGGCTGCATTTTGAATATCCTGCTCTGGGTGTATGAACCATTTCAGCTAAAAGGAAAAATGTCTCAACTACGGATCCTCTGCTAAATATACCCAGAGAGGTGCACGTGTTTGGCTTCATAGTTCGTTCAGAATTGTGGACTTGTTTGTATCAACAGAACCCAAAAAGAGCCACTGATACAATTGGGCCCCGTATTTCAGAAAATTAAAGATGTGAAGAATTGATAATCTTGTATTCATCTCCCACTTACCCTACAGAGCACTTTTGACTTGATTTTCAATATTTGTTTGGTACATAATTTAGTGTAACTGCCCACGGACAGCCACAAACGGTCTGATCTGCTGGTACAGACGTACGGTTCACATTGCTTGATCGTGTTGTCTGCTTATTTGAGTTACAGTAATGATACGCAAGTTATTTGATAGATAAATATAGTTCCTATGAACTTTAATAGAAAATGCAATGCTTTAATGAGAAACTAAAGTGCTCAGTGCACTGTCTAAATGGGGAAAAGCTTTTTAGATGTGCCTGTCGCAATCACACTGCAACTACACTAAATCTGGGCATTCACAAAGCACATACTCATATTTCTGAATTTCAGATTGACTCCAGAAGCTAATTCCAGTACACAAAAAATATTTGTCTTCTTATTTTGGCCTTTTATTTCCAGCTGGAATGCAGTCTGCCTTAAATCAGGAGGTCAATCTGTTTGTGAGCACAACAAAAACAGCTTTAATTTCTGTGATCTGTATGCAGAGAAAGCAAAATTCAATCCAAAACACAGGCAGCAGAAGACAACTTGGATTTTTAGAGCTCTTTGTCTTCCTGTTATGTTATGAACAGCATATATAAGCTAAATTAATATTTACAAAATAGGCATTGTTGGTTGACCATTCCCTGTTTTTCCAGAGTCAGTCAGACAGAAGCCTCCTGGTGGAAGAGGTGTCTGCGTCTGCCTTACTTCCTTAGAAATCAGGAGAAAGGAGTCGATCTCAGCCGACTTTTTTAATTGCTGCAGTGATCATCATCCATTAGCATTTGCAGGCCTCCACCTAGTGGATAAATTGCTCTTCTGTACTCCAGGCTGCAATGACCCAAATGTACATGGGGACATCATGGGGACGTACTTTGTCAAGGTTTATTAGCAAATCTCCGTCCAGAACAGAACCATGTCCAGAGCTGAGTGTGCCCAACAGCAGGCACAGTACAGAGGCTGGGAAAAACAACTGAAAAGGGAACTTGAAAACCCTCTCTAATGAGTAAAATGATCCTTTTATGAGCAGTAGCAGAATATGGCACATGTGGAGGCAGAAGTTTTTCTCCCTTTTCTGTGGGTACTGCAACTGATATAATGGTATTGAGGCTCGGTCCCCTAATCATCCCTCCAAAATATTTGTATGCCCTTGAATTGAAGAAGTAGGTGCATAGCTGATAGCTCTGTCTCTGGCACACCGGAGTCTCAAAGGAGACAGCGGACTAAGAGGGAAAGAGAAAAAAATGAGTGCCCCTCAGCCTCTGCTCCTTCTGGCTCTGCTTCTTGGAGCAGCATCTGCTTGGGAATTCAGCTTTGGAAGTGCTGGCGTTTCCTAGCTGTATGAAGAGCTCTCTGGGTTCGTGCCAGGAATGTAACCTCCACTTCTAGGAGGGTGGTTGGCTGCTCAAGCCTGGCTCCCTGATAAGAGCGGTTGAGAAGAGTTGGAAGACGTGTTAGTGCCTCCCCCCCTTTCTCTTGGGAGCTGCTTCCAGCTGAGCTCTCACTCCAGGCCCCCACCAAAGCTTACACCACGGCTGCACTACCGTTATTTCTATTTATGAGGAGAGAGGACTGTAATCTGTAGCTCTTGTTCACATATTGTCATTTTCTGCCATCCCTGCTTGAGAGTCAGTCATTCCTGATCGGGCAGAGAGGTGAGAAACCTGGGACTCCACTTCTGCTCCACTGGTCGAGTCAGATCGGCATCTCCAGAGTTTCAGAGGATAATGGATAAAACCTGCATTCATTGCAGCAGTAGGGGAATACTTTCCAAACTTCATCAATTTTCTGAAACAGAAGTTGAGATGATGCTTATCTTAGTTTGCAGAACTGCTGTTATTATAAAAGGTGATAACAATCTTTCTCCTCCCTAAATTCTGGTCTGTGGTAGACAAAAAGATTGTTTCCAATCTTTAGTTTGTTTTAACCAGAACAAGGCTGTTTTCCTTTCCCAGTGTTTATGTTTCTAAATAGTCCAGGGCACTGTAAAACTAGATTTTTGTTTCTAAGTGCATATTGCAAATTTTCTCATATTTTCATTTTTTAAGTTATTTTATTTTTGGCCGAACATCATCTGTTCTGTATTCTTCTATGCTTTAAATATCACCTCTATTAAAAAAAAATTACAGACGGTGCAAAACACAAAACCAGTGGATCTGATTTCCAGAGGGTTGTGCTGGCAGGGAAAGATCCTTGCTAAGCTTTAGGACAGCACAGCCCTCCTTTTGTTCCTTGGTGCTGGAAATGTGGCCTGGCTTGGCTGGAATAGATCGCTTCCAGGCTTCAGCAGATCCTGAGTTGCCAAAATAGTCTGCCTTGGCCAGGAGAGCCAGCCAGAGATCAAATCTGCTGCTCTCGTCTCTCCTGCCATCCCACAAAAGATTTCTGTTGAGATTTCTTAATTGTGGGTGATCTTCATTGAGAAGGAAATCTACTTTTTTTTTTTTATTTGTGTAGAAAAATTAGAATATCATCCTAGAATAATCCCACGCTTAGGGCAGTATTGCAGTGTGGTTCAAGGCTCTTGGCTCTTACCCAGATCAGAGACTTTAACCTTTATTTCTTATAGCCCAATTGAGCTCTATAACCACGAGATCGTCACATGTGCTTTTTCTGTCATTTCTGTTCTCCGGAAATTTTACTATCAAAGCTCGTAGTCCTGAGAAAAGTTTGGTTTCAAGGAGTCAACAGGTTCTGATGAGAAAGTTGCTTTGTTTGGGGTTTGGTTTTTTTTGGTTTGTTTGTTTTTGTTTTTTTTTAATTCCTTGGACCCTTTCGAATAGCTTCTTTTTCTTTCATAGCCTGGTCCCAAAGCAAAGGTGTTTATGCAACCCTGCTGCCTGTCGGTCAGTCACTCCTTTGAATCACATGGCCATTTTACCATAAATTTGAGGAGGAAGAACGTTTCAAAAACGATTGCATCCCAATACACCCCATGGAAATCAACAGCTGGGCAGAGGAGGGACACCCATATGAACATCTCCCGCAAAGGAAAGGTGGGTAGAAGCCAGCTGCTCAACATCTGGCCTCTGGCTAATCAGCGTGAGCACAGCCCTGGCACACAATATGGTCTCTTGGCTCAGTGGAGATGTTAACAGGAGCTTGGGAGAGGAGGAGGGACTAGAAATGACCAAATAATCCTTCTCTAACACAGGCATATTTTTAATGTTAATGGTGTTCGTAAAGGTTATCTCCTCTAAGAAGGTATGTGCTCCATGTGTGTGTTTGATGAGTTTCTTTTCAAGACATCAAAACATGGAAATATATGCAAAAAGCTAGCTCCATATCTGTGTTTGCTGAAATCCATCTTGAATAAGGTACACATATTGAGCCTTTGCCCTCCACTGCTTTAACCAACGGGAGCAGAACCAAGTTCTGAGCCTGACGCAGGAAGCTAGTGTAATATTCTTGTTCATAATTAAAAAAAGTTGAGTGAGTATGAAATATGCTTCATGGACACAAACATTTTTTAAAAAATATTAAGTCTTATGGCAGTAGTTTGGAATAATATCTCTTTTGGTTCCAAACAGGCAAATAAAGGCAAATAAAGGCATATCTTATACAGTTCTGTGTCATGGTTTTGGTACAATGACCTCTTGAACTGCAAGAATCAAAGCTTTGGATAATTGTGATACCCAGATTTAAGAAAACCATTAGGTAGCCCAGGTGGTGGGAAATTCTCAACAGATTGAAGTGACAGCAACTATGTGTTTTACAGTTTGGTTTGGAAAAACAATGTAACAGTTGTCAGTACATCTGGGAAGGATTTGTTGAAACTTAAGTCCTGTAACTTCATGTTCAGTGAAGTCCTGAGTAAAAAAGAGTATGGGAATTTGTTCCCCTGGTTAAGATTACCAGAGCTGTAGAGGAACAAAAGGGACACTGGGACTTGGTCCATATTCCATTCACTGCTCATCAGGCAGATGTCTTCTGTGAAGATGTCCAGGGAATCATGGATTCTCTTGGATTATTTTTGCTCAATTTAACAACAGAAATGAAGATGCTGTGAACATCCCAGCTTTTGAAAGCATCTCTAATTAAGACAGAGATATGGTCTTCAAAGTTTCTTTTTGTTAGCTTCAGGAAAGCACAACTGCATCAGCCTATTCATGCATTTAGCTCACTGGTTTTGTCGGATCACATCTTGCTCCTGTTAGCCCTGTGGGATCACATCCAATGTCTTTTCAGAGTTTAGACTGTGATCAAATAGGAACGGTGTGGCATAACAGAAGGGTTTATTTTATTTTAGGCTGCGTGTGTGTTTTCTTGTTGCAAACTAAGAGTTGACAAATAGATGACAAATTCTGGATGGCATTTGAAGTAAACTTTCATTAAGCTGGCAGCATCTTTATGTTTATTTTTGGGGGAATGACCTTTCGATGTGTAAGGCCCTAGATGCTTCCTGATTAAATTATACTTCCACGTGAGAAACACTTTCAGCTCAGAGGAATTATGTGGGAACAATTGATGAATCTTCTTCTTTCTCACAGCCTCCTGCTCAAATTGTAAGATAAATTTGGGGGGGAGGAGGAGAGGGGGAGACATTCACCTGAAACATAAAGCTGAAATGTAATTTCCCTTTTTTTAATTGCAGCTCCTGGTGCTGTCTGTCACTCCAGCCAGATGTTTTAGAAGAGTTGATGAGGTCGATGAGCTACATGAAAAAACAGAACTGACTCTTAGAAAAAGGTGACTGATGTTAAAATGAAAGAACATTTCTGTGCAGCTAAAGTAAAAAGAGCATTTCAACACAGTAAACTGAGCCTTCTATGTGTTTTCTCATTTTTTAAATTTTTAATGATTTGACTATTCCTTTTCCATTTACTTACACGTCGCTCAGCTCCCATCCTGACCTAGCGCTGGTCTCCTACCTGTCTGCTGTGAGGAGAGAGGCTTGGCTATGTCTCTGTGTGTGTGTGTATGCTTAGCAGCTGCAAAATTCAAATAGCTCAGACTATTGGCCCTGGTTCCTTGTACACGTCAGCCTTTCAGCCAAGTCAGATAAAATAGAAATACATTTCTTTTAGATGTAACATTAGGTTTTGGGGGGAGAAGTAAAAAAAACAATGAACCAAAAAAAAAACCAACTCCAAAACCCAACGTCAGAAGTGGAAAGCGTGTTCTCTGATTTAAGTTCAGGCTCCTTTCCTGGTTGTACTCCATAATTCTGTGCTAAATCCTGGTTGTACTCCATAATTCTGTGCTAAATCCCAGTTAGCTCGCAGGACTCTCACCAGTCTGACCAAGGTAACGGTTGTGAGGAGACCTCCGAATTTTGCCTCAGGTGTTTCTATTACCCATCTGAGAGCTTCCATATTTGAAGAGTTATTTTAAGTCTCCTGCATCTGCTGTTCTTTGGAAGGATAATTTGATCCATAAAGGAAGACAAATTAATTAGATTTAAAGGGGTCTGGATATCAGGACTAACCCTCTTGCTGTTGAAGTGACGATGACGGAGAGCAATAAAAGATTGTATTTAAGACTTGTTTCCTTCCTCTTGTTTCTCAGCAGGGCTCTGCCCTGGCCGTGCTGCATCTCACAGCATTGCTGCTGCTCTGCGTTGTGCTGAATGAGAACAGCCCCTCAAAGATGCTCTCAGTTTCTCTTCTCCTGCCCTGTTCCTTCCTCCTCACCTCTGGGGAAGCGGCAGTGGCAGAGGCTGCACTGGCTCCTGCCTCCTGGGGTGTCCCTATTCCTCATTCCTTGTAGGACAGCTTATGCTACCTCCCAGGTAGACCTCCAGTGGTCTAAGGTAATGGTTAGGAACTCGAACCTTTGTTGTGTCTTGATTTCCTCCATAAATCTGTAAAATGCAGATTCTGTAGAATAATTGAAAAAAAAAGTAATAAAAAAGTGAAAGTGTTTTGATTTTCAAGCTGAGGTGAAGACAAGTGAGCAAACCATCTCTGCAAAATTTCACTGCCACAGGACAGCTCCCAGACTTGCCGTATGTAATTAAGAATAAGGTATGCAAGCAAGCAAGTTAGATAAGCTGCTCTGACAAAGATAAATCAAGAGGTTAGTCCAAAACAATTCCTACGCTGGAGTCTATAGTTAGCGAAAACTCTTTGCAGGGAATGTTGTTGTACCACCAGCTGCCCACTGGAGTAAGTGGAGTGGTGCTGGAAAACAGAGATAACTGGGTGGCCACAGATTGTAAATGTTGTCTTAATTTCTCATTCAACTCCTTTAGCTTTTGGTAACTTCTTCATTTCATTCCTAATGCTTCCCACCTGCTTTGTCAGTCATAGGTGTGTTGAAACAGGGGGCTGTGGACTCGCAGCGTCCAAGAGACTTTGTTTGATGGGAATTGCTGAATCTTACTTGAAAATATCACTGGTTTGTCAGGAGATGGGAGACATTAAATGTCCCTAGAGAGTTAATGTTCTGTTTTCCATGTGCAATTCAAATTTAATTAAATACATATTTGCTGAAGGTTCTTGTTATTAAAGAACACTTCATTAAAAAAAGCAGTAAAGCAGCACTTTGGAGAGGCAAACCACCACATAGATGTTAAGTGTTAGCTCTTGTTAAATAGTACATGAAACTGAAAAAGTCTCCTGCACAGTCAAGAAGAGCCCTCAAACCTTTCCGTATCAGTAGAGAAAACCGACCAAGTAGAGCTGAAAAGCTGATCCTTTCACTACAGCGCAAGGTCGACTGTCTGGATCATGTTTGTCTGAAAACCAGATCCACTTATTTTGACCACATTCTCAGGTAATAAAGCAGCTATGAGGTATCACTGAGCTCTGTCCAGATGGACTGTCAGAACTTCTCACTTAAGAAAAATAATCATTTAACTCTGACACGCAGGATCTAGCGCCGGCGGTCAATACCCTGACACTGGTTTTTAAGTAGAACGATATGTTTCAATCAACAGGGAGCTCTGGTTATAAACAGCTGACAAATTTATTTGCAATCTTTTTGGACAAGTAGGATATTGATTAGAAAGAAACATTTTAAAACCAGGCAGCCTGAACAATTTTTACACAAGGATCTTCAAGGAATGGGTTGAAGTTTCTCATCCCACTAATGCTGACAATAAATTCTGGAATCATAAGGGCATTCCAGAAAAGGGATTAAACCCAAATATTGTGTCAGAATTAAAAAAAAATAATTTCTTTTTTTTTTAAAAAAAAAGACCATTCATGTGACTTTAACCAGTTCTAAATAAATTGACAAAGAGGCCGCTTAGGATCCAGTGCCTAAAAAGCGGTTGTACGGATCATAAGCCTGGTCAATAGTCCTTACGGCATTTTTTAAGGAGATGGTTGCTGCTTTGGTTGATAAAAATGTCTGCAGACATAAAGCGGGCCATTGTACTTAATGAATTATTGTCTTTCTATAACACTAAATGACATTTTGTTTAGCAAATTAGAGCTGTAGAAAGGCAATGAGGTACATATCAAACAGATTAAGACATGCTAATTAACAAATCTCAAAAAGGTACTTGTTAATGGGAAAACATAATTGCACAGCAGCGTTTCCGGAGAAGTTCTCCTGGGATCACACAGAATACTGCAAATCTGTCAGTCTTCAAACTGAGTAGAAAACCTTGGCTTTCAGTACATGCTCTGAGATTTCTAAGTCGGTGTATAACTGCTCTGTAAAGTGCTTCACTCCTTGGATGTTGATGTAATTAAATCGACACCCACTTTTTGTCTTGAAGTTGCAGGGACCTTACATACCTCTGAAACTGAAGCAAACCTTAGCTGCTTTTCAAACTCATGTCAAGAAGACAATTTTTGTGTCAATTGGTGTTCTATTTTCTAGTAAAATGTCCATCCATTTCCTTTACCTTGTTCTCAGCTCAGGTTTTCTGCGACACCCTGGGCTGATGTAAGGAACTGATGCTGGGTTCCTACCAAAGGCCTCTTCAGTTTCATGGATGGAAAAGCACGGAGAGTTTTTTGTAGTCATTCATTTTGGAGCTGTTTGGCACAAATTAGCTCTTCTATCAGCTCTTTGTACTATTCCTGTACTCTCAAATGGCTGACAAAATAAAAGAGAAACTCCAGTGCTGTAAGTCTTGATTAATACTATCTGGGAAGCCCAAACTCGGGAAATATTTTTTCCTGTATTTAAAAAATATATAATTTTTTATTGCTGCATTAAACAAATACCCTTGCGCTGTCAGGGACTTGGTAGCTGTGACAGTGATGAACATTATTGACCCTCATCAGTAACGGGCACCATAATGCTATTCTGTCACACTGCATCGTCTTGTGGCACTGGAAACTATCATGATGCCCAGAGAATGTCTGACGATTTACTGTCTATAGGCCAAATAACCAAACATAAATAATTTCATTTATTGATCCGGAGGTGTATATATAGATATATATATTTAAAAAATATATATCCAGACGTGCATGTCTTCTGACATGACCTTTCTCACTTGCTACTTTTTAAAAAGTCTCTCAGGCAATACTGGGGAAAAAGAAAAATAGCAGAGAAAAACAAGGTTTACAGGGTATGAAATGAGGATGGTGTGAAACTTTATTAAAGCTCTCATGCAACAGTTTCTTCAGGGAAGAAGGGAATAACATTGAGTGCTGTTTTGATTGGTTTTTGGAGTTAGCTGGTCATTTTGCACATGGCAGAATATTTAAAATATTTTGGTAACATAAGCTTTGCAAAACTACATGTCCCTGAAAGAGAAGACTGTTTTACATTGCTGCTGTAAATCAAGTGCCTCTTCTCGGAGCAGTATATGGAATTAAATATTTGTATAGGTATGTACTCCAGTTTCATGCACTTTTTTCGCCCCCAGGCTTTACCAGGAGGCATCGCTAACCTGCACACGCTGCGCCGAGAGGTCAGTCTGCCAGGTATGGATCATACGGATCCAGCGGTAAATTTTACAGGACCTGCAGAGCAGCGCAAACTCCTGCTGTGCCGCCGGTTAATCTGCAGCTCCCGGTGCAGGCACTCCTGAGCGCTGCACAGATGGTTTGCATCAGGAGTCGGTTTTGTCCATGCTACAGAAATATGTGTTTTATATCAGGTCTCAGACTCGGGCACATGCAGGGCACCGCACAGGCCACTTCAAAGTGACATGCAGCTGGTGTTTGCCCCCGCCACCAGTACCCAGCACCTCTCTCCCTCTTGTCCGTGCCTCCTTCCACCACCGTGGCCAGCAGCAGTGTCTGACAAAAAAGGTGTTTGATCCCTGCTGCACATGCAGATTCTTTATATGCAGATCTTTAGCTATTCAAAACCCACGATTAGACTATTCCAGTCATTCCTTATATATTCAACCGTCTGTGTTTTTAATGCATTTTAAGAAGTTACTTAAGCCACCTATATCTGCATCAATGAGTTAGAGTGCCTTCTTCCAGAAATATATGCCTGGCAGCAGTCTTGCATGTTTAAGTTAAAGACAGGAAAACATTATTGTGTGAGCAGCAGGCATGAAAATATCTAGTTTGATAAGTATATAGGCAGTTTTCTCCAGGATGTTACTATTTTGGAAGAGGGAGAGTATTTAAGAGTACTTGAATGTTCAATATGCATACAAATTGAATTTCTTCCAGAGTAAGAGTGCTGTGATTATTCTGCAGTAGCTGCACGTGGGGATACTCGCACTCCGTCTATGCAGAGCTATTCTGATCTGATTCCTTATGGACAACTCCTGGCTTAACTTCTTGCTAGCTAAAGAAAAAGAAAAGCTACCTAAAAATTCTTTTTTTAAACCTTTTTTTTTTTTTTTTTTTTTTTTTGTAGTGAGAACAGTTTAATGATGTTAGTGAGGATTTTTATGGGGGATGTAAAAAAGAGAGCACTTCCAGGAGAAGGGTTTCCAGAGACCATTGCTCGATGCCTCTGCTGAAGTTGCTGACGAGGAACGGTAACACACAAGGCTTCTTCCTTCGAAACTGCTCTGAGACACTGTCACTGCCCCATTGTTGTTTGTCCAAAGTCCCAGTCCCTGGCACCAAGTTCTGCTTTGTGATACCAACTGTGCTTGGGGTTTTAAGTGCTAATTAATGGCACTTTCTTCTGTACCTAGGATAGAGCTTGGTCTCATAGTCCCAAATAGCAGTGATCTACAGTAGGATTCCCGTAAAACACCTCATTATGGTGTATATGGAATCAAGCAAAACAGGCCTCTCTCCCCATTATTTCTGTTCTTGGTGAGCCCCTTAAACATTATATGTCTCATATCATCACCTTTACAACTGCAGTATCTGAAGACAGGCAGGCTGTACTATTGGTACTGTACATGGGCAGTATGTAATACCATGATCTTTGCTTGTGAATGCGACACACAGTGACATATCACAGTATAAATCACACTCCCCTCGAGCAAGCAGATGGCAATCCAATAAATATTCAGAGGCTGAGCCCCCTGAGGTGTTATCAGATGGCTTTATTCATCATTCATGCACACACCACCGCCATACTTCTGCATCGGTGTCACTCTCCCCACACAGAAACCCTCGGGGGCCTGTGGTTGAACAGGGGCTTTCCCCAGCTACTCCCGGGGCAGTGGCCCATGGCGGCACCCGGCGGGGGCCGAGACCTGGGCCTGGAGCTGGGCCTGGGGTCGAGGCCTGGGGCTGGGGCCTGGGGTCGGGGCCTGGGGTCGAGGCCTGCGGCTGGGCCTGGAGCCGGGCCTGGGGTCGAGGCCTAGGGCTGGGGTCGAGGCCTGGGGCTG
>VXAK01005251.1:253944-284563 GCA_013399435.1 Arenaria interpres | reverse complement strand
GGGATGGGGGGGGGGCGGGCAGAGGGGAAAAAATCCCTTCTCCCTCCGGTATTTTAGAGCGGAGCCGTCTCTTGGGCCCTGGCAAAAGAAATAGCTGTATGTTGGCGGCGTCTTTCTAGGCAGTGTTTAATCACTTGGTGGCTGTCATCTGTTTTCTGTTTAAAAATATAAATTTGAACCCTTTTTTCTTTTTTTTTTTTTTTTTTTTTTTTTTTTTTTTCTGGTTTGTGTTGAGTTCTTTTGAACTCTGCAGGTATGGTTTTGATGAGTTTTCTTTGTCCTGTTGGCTTAGATGAGGGGTGGTGGTGTAGTATGTGTGGTTAGGCGCTTGAGAGCATGTAATTCTGCTGTTGATTATTTTAATTAGTTCATAGATTTTCAGTTCCCAGTTGCCAAAGGATGTTTTCACGTCCTGCATGAACAGTCCAGTGTTCGGGCTCTCCGTAGGAGAAACACAGCTTAAGACAGTGTAAATGAAATCTTTATCTATTTAGGGTTTGGGACAGTAGTAATAGCCTTCAGAAAGGCTTTCAAGATAATTTGGATCGAAGGCCCCTTTAAAGAAACTACGGAAAGAGAGTAAAATATCTCTGAATTTTGTTTCTACTACCAAAATGATGACTTGGCATTTAAGGCTTTTCAAGGGAATTTGTGTTTTTTCTCCTTCCTATGTCTACAAAAGTTCTTTTAACTTGTTTATGGCGTAGTATAAGTTCTTACTTAGTCCTTGCTCCCTGAGATGCATAGTTTAAATAAGCATATCTCAAATGCTTTTTGTGTTGACTACCAGAGTGGTCTGAGTTTGCTTGGCCCTGATAGTGGATGTAGTTTTTGGAGTGGGAGAGGAGGGAAAAGGGCAAAGTTGCAGAGCATTTTACTAGGTTTTGTTTTCAAGGTTCCTTTCTTCCTGATCAGCTGCTCTTTTTCTAAATAAGTGCTGGATCTAGACTAAGTTTTAAAATGTTCTTTTACTGCTAACAAATGGAGGGTTTTTACTAACACATCCATCGATGACCTGACTTAGCCTATAGTCACTACAAGGAAAATATTACATTTGGTCTAAGATGTCTGAATTAGCATCTCTGCAGCTGCCCAGGATGTTTTATTGCATCCATGTGACTCTGTTTAATTTGTCAAACTAATAAACAGCATATACATTCGTTTCCTAGTAGTTTTGTAGTAACCACAGTCAAGTCATGTAGGGTTACTTTCATGTAGTTATTTGAAGGTTTTTCTTGTAGAACACAAAAATTTTGCTGTAGCGTCTCATATGTCTCTTTCTTGTCCCTATTTTATCTTTAAATTCAGAAGTTGTATTTTAAGGATCATTATCCTGGTTAATACTTTTCACGTCCAGCAGTTATCGCTCATATAAATAAAACTCACTGGCCCCCAAGAATAACCAATAATATTGTATGTTGAACTGCTTGTTTGTTTTTGTTTGTTTGTTTTTATGGGAGGCGGGGGGATGTTGGTAAAGAACAAGTGTTTCTGTAGCGATTTGACCACATGCATAAGCTCTTGGTTGATAGTTTAAGTGACACTTTATGAATGTCTTTGGTATTTCATTTATTCCTTCAGGAAATAAAAACTAAACCTGTAGGTTAGGAAGGACTTTTCCTTTTAAATACTTGCAAACAATTTTTTTTTAATTATAAGAAGGAAAACCTCCCTAACCACTGCTCACCTAACACTTACACCCATCTTAAATATCTCAGGAATAATAATTGTTTCTATTTGCAGTATTTACAGGTCTGTTATGTTGTTTTCAGTCATGATAGGTCAGTCATGAACCTCTTAAGAATTCAAAATATTTTCTGAGGCTTAATATAGAAAACAGACACCATTTGCTTTTTTATTTCTCACATTTCATAACTCGTAGGCCTTTATAGAAATATGAAGAGTAACATTCAATATTTTCTGCCAAAAAGTTTTCCCTATTGCTCTAAACAATTTGAAGATAATTTGAGAAAGGGAAGCCTTTTTGTAGGATTTGTCACCCCCTCAGTTCAGACGTGATTGAGAAAATTCACAACATGTAATTTTCCAGCTGGTCCTAAAATAAGCTGTGGGCTTCTGCATTTATTTTTTTATAGAACACTTGAAAGCTTTGTTTTCTGTGAGTACTGTAGGATGTCCTTCCATCACAAGCTGTATCAAAGTCCATTTTCTACTTTAAAGTGGAAACTAAGCTATCAGAAACTTAACGTGTTGCTAATGTTATCAGCCCCCGCTGATAACTGGAAGAAAAGTTCCAAATTTGTGTGTTGTTCTTATTAATGGTTAGAAAAAACTTTGTGAGCAGTCACCAAATACCTGCAGGTTGTTATATCATTGGCCTTGGCCTGGTGTATTCTGAGCGTGGTGGAATTTGGATGGGGTGCAGAAGTCAGATTTCAAGCTGTGAACCGGGAGCTGGATTCTCTTCTCTTACACTTCAGTTCAGTTCCCTTGTAGAGGAATATTGTCTGTTTGTGGAGTCTTCAGAGTGGGTTTTTCTTGGTGATATTTTATACCCTCTAGCACGGGGCAGAGATGCTACTAGAATTTCTATGGGCTTTTCACCACCTCAGTTCCCTTATTGCTTATTTTATTTTCTTCATTTAAATATGGAATCTGCCATTTCTGGCATGTTGTCTGTGGGAAAACACACTTACTCTTTCCTCCAAGTAGTATGTAGGGGGGGTTGTGGGTCTAAAAGTAGCGGCTGTAAATGTCCCTTTCTTTCTTACCTGCTCAGGATACAGCAAAAACCTCTTTACCTTCACAAAGAAGAATTTTTTTTCTCATTCAAGCCAAAGAGTTAATTTCTAAAACTCATTACTTTGATATGTGCTTCTTCTATTCTTTAGATAATTTTATAAGATCTCAGAATTTCAAATGCAGTTTCTTGTTTTTTGTGTTGTCAGCAGCATTCAAAAGTGTAATGTATTGAAATCTGTATCAGGGGATATATATACGGTTTGGGGTTGAGGTTTTTTTTTCTATGTGCTTATTAATTGATATTGAAGCGCTTCAAACTTGCAGAAGGGAACAAACACTATTGCCCATGTGCAAAAAGCCACAACTTTTGCTGCCCTGTCATGTTAACTGAGGCAACAGCCTATAAAAGTATAGTAAGTGCTGCTTCTCTGTTGGATTTTTGTAATTTTTAAAAAGTTTGAATAATATGTCTTCTGGACTGTAACAAAACAGAAAGATTGAAGTACTGTGTGATAGCGCATTAAAAACCATGTCTTTTCTTTAGCTGTGGTTTGCTGATTTTGATTTCATAAGGTAGAATAGAAAATACTATACTATGTTATATTATGTGTAAATTGAGCTAGAAAGGGGAGAACTGGGTGCCCCAATAGGCTGGTGGTGCGTGGCAGGTGATTAGCATCAGCTCAGGAAGGTTTGTGTTTCCAGAAAGGTAAGGTTTCTGTTCCTAATGTGTTGAATAAATTTCTTTCCTTAGTTGTACAGTATTCAAACATCTTACACTGAAGATGTTTGCTCATGTGGCTTTTTAAGTCATCTTTAACTGTACTGAAGGAGATGATGTTACTGCAACCTGCTTTACTTACAGACATGAAAGTAGCCATCAAGTCTGATTTTTCTAGTGTGTTTTTTCAAATGTGTAGAGGTTTGTATTCCCATATTTCATGTGCAGTTCAAGAGATTTGGGTCTCTGTGGATGTTGCCCTTGTTACATGAACCTTTTATTGTGAAGTGTTCTCAGTGTGTGTATTACTCAAGCGGGGGCGAGACACCATTGTTTGTAAGGTATTAATGCCTTCTGATGATGGTAATATTGCACATCAAGGCAGTGTTTATCGTATACATTTAGATAATTAATGGACCACTAGGACTTTACATCCCATTTGAATCTAGCAATCAGGCAGTCCAGAATTACGCTGCTGATTTTTATGAAGAGTCAACCTGTTTCATAGCTAAAATTTATGAGGCAATGTTCTCGCTCACAACGATCTCGATGAAGAGATAGTGGTACTGGAAATCCACCCAGTATCTCGTGTAGCAGTTTGTGTAATTTATCTTGCCTTAGTTGAATAGATTTCTAAGGAATGGCTATTCCTGGCTTTTTTGATCAGACCAAGAGGAATTCTTCAGGGTGCTTTTCAGAGTTCTTGCATTTCCAAAATACATACTAATATTATGCAGAAGAAGCTGAGATTTTGGTTTTCTAGAGTGTTGGTTGTACTCCTTACTGTATCTGGTTTTGCAGTAGAAATAAATAACATTAATAGGACTTCACTCTGCTTAATTTTCTGTCAGTGCTACCTTATAGGTGCTTATATCAGTGTGCTGTTAAGGCATGGTGTTAACTAATACAGTTCTACAACACACAGAGGAAACAAGTACCAATAATAAGTTTATGGCAGCACTGACACTTTATGTGGGAATTCCTACTGGTAATTATATTTTCCATCTGATTTTAGTAGTATCTGCAGAGGTTAATATTTCCATTTAAAACTATTAGTGATTTACAATTTAATCTCGGTGAATGATTAACAAAAATTTAGTTAGGTTTTCAGAGAGAAGGTGTGGATAAATGTTTAACTGCAAAGTTTTCAGAAGAGAGAATGGCAAAGCCAGTGAGATGGGTGAGTTCAGGACCTGTAATGGGTCTCGCAGAGTTCTGCAGTTTCTAACTTCTTTACTGAAATGCTTCATAACAATACAGGCTGTGAATGTATCTTCTATTAATGACTGATATTAATTCATATGTGTTTAGTAAGAAAGTAATGAGTCCATGAAAGCTTTTAATGGATGTTCCTATATTCGGGTGTTGTGATACATAAGAAACTCCCTCTGGATCTGTAGCATTTAAGTCCTGACTGAGGAAGTGCAGAGCTGTTTCGTAGTTGTCGTTATTCTTTCAATGTAAACACAAATCTGTTAAATGCCTTGTGTGGTGTTCAGATGAAAACAAGTAGTGTCCATTTTAGTGTTACTGAAGCTGGGGGAAAGTCCAGTTGTCGAACACAGAAATAGCTTTTCAGAATATTATAGGGAAGCCCATGAAGCAAAAGTGTGCACTGAAATTCTTTACTAAAAAGAATTTGGCTTATGCATAGACAAAGAAACGCTGGTTCACATTTCTGTTTGCTGAAGTGTATTAACAGCTCAGGCTGACTTTAGTTTACCGTATTATGACATTCTGTTATAGGTCAGAGTCAAATGAATAAAATGTGTATTATTTCAACAACTAAATCACAGAAATTCTGCTTGTGTTAGTGGTTGCATTTGAATACTTTGTCTTGACAGGCTTATTTGTAAATTTAGCGGATGTCCCTGATAATTTGAGTTCTGTTGCTGTGACAAGCCCTTCTTTTAGCTGATCGTTTTGTTTACAGTGTGATTACAAATTAGTCACTTTTTTTTTTAAGATTTGGGTTTTGCATGCACGACTCTTTCTCATCCAGCTCTGTGACCTGGTTTTACTTTTTGTGAGTGTAAAATGTAGCAGGGTATCTAGAAGTAGTTCTAACACTGTATTGTTGGATTTCTGGCTATCTGGATAAGTGTAGGACTCTGTCTAAACTTCATGGGTATCTCAAAACTTGGAATTAGTTCCATAGTTTTATAAATAAAAAAAATCAGGAAGTATGGGCAATATTAAAATAAGACTGCTAGAATTTGGGGGAGTTTTATAGAGGTGGTAGCTGTTGAGAGAGATTCCTATGGCATAAAGCTGCATAAATTGCCTTGCCTGTCGGTGAGTGGGCTGGTTTTCCAAATGTTCAGGAAAACAGAAAAATTGAGTTGGTTGCTTGCAAGGCAGCACAATTCCTGTCTGAATTCCTACTGCTGAACTCATGGGAGTTAGATGTGGGTTCGTACCCAAATTCAGAAATAGCCTTGATTAGATCCTCAGTGGGAAGGGAAACTTAAAACTTCATTGCCCGGTTGGTTGCTTGTTCTCCCCAACATTCTTGAGCCGTGTTCTTCCTGCTTTTGACATTTCTCTGCCAAAGAAATGACTGGCACTAGATGTTTGTGTCCGATATTACGTCTGAATCAAGCTTCGTGTTCTCAGTTGTGTGGCCAGCTTTATATTGGAAACTGCCTGAGTGCTGCATTAAAACTGTATCATGAAGTAATTTGTAAATACTGTCTTTAAGGTACCTGGAATATTTAAAGGGAGATTTTTTGTAGTCATTTAAGATTTTTAAAATCGTAATAACATTTGGAAAGATGAAAATTCCTGTTTTAAAATATTGGTTTTTTGTTTCCTTGTGTAGCTATGTAGGAAACCTCTCCAGAGATGTGACTGAAGTTCTTATACTTCAGTTGTTCAGCCAGATTGGACCATGCAAAAGCTGTAAAATGATAACAGAGGTAAGGCCTTCCACATCCGGGGGGGTAGCAAATATCGTGTAACTTGGGATAAAGTTGTGCAAAAATTAATAGAGTTGGGGGCTTCTTTTGACATTACTGGTAGTGGGTTTTTGAGGTTGATTACGTTTGGCTTTGGGGATGACTTCGCAGAAGAGACCTGTTTTTCTGTACTTTTACCTTTTTACCAGCGATGATGAGATTCCACTTTATTTAAAAGATTGTTACCCTGTCTTTTCAGAACCACGTTGTTCTGGTGATCAGAAACCTTATTGTTTCAAGTGTTACTCATGGCTATTTTGTACATTTTCCACTTTATTTGAACATGAGCCTCAGTAATTCTTTTCCCTCTCGAATAAATGCTTCTTCACTATGGATGAAAAGTAAAAAATCCTTCAAAATGAGTTTTTCTCTCCCTGAGCCCTTTGTGTGCCAGTGCAAATAGCTCGTCTGCACCCATCTGTTCTTAAATTAATTTTTTTCTTGAAACAAAGTGACAAAATTTCCATAGTATTCCAGATAAGGTCTTTGTACAAAGTGTTGGTAAGTATTATTACTTTCTTCTCTTCCCTCCTAAATACTCTGATACATTCAGAGTTGGTAACCGTTTCTGGGATCTTGTGACTTCCTAGGCAACTTCTCACTCCCTGGTGTTTTTCCTTCCTTCTGCATTTATAAACTTCGAGCAGGCAGGGACTAATCAGAACTTTTGCTAGGTTTAGACTTTGAGTCTTCAACTCTGTTTTTCTGTATCCTCTTTCTACTTTTTACTACTCCTTATGCTTCCTACTAACTTGTAATTACAGATTTCCTGAGAACAGCCACGCTATTTTTTTGTCAAGGCTGTTAGTGGAAGTATTAAGCGGCAAGTCTTGCGACCAGACTTCTTCAGGGACACTACTAGTAGCTCCTCTGTGGTTGTCTTTTCCTTTCAACATTATACACTGCTTTTTTAGAGGCTTCAGCTGCTTATTATCCACCTGATGCTTGGTTAATCACTCTTATCTTTGTCTTAACTAGTAATTTCCCTTGTGGTGTTTCATGAAAACTTTTCAGTGAAGATAAGAGCTCTGCTACATTTTCTGTAGATTTATTGAAGGAAGATAACTGAACAGAGGGATAACAGAGCATAGTTGTTAATTTTTCTCTGAAGAAACAGTTTTGATTGTCAGATGCTCTGCAGGAATATGGTACTGGTCCAGCCTTCCACTGATTGAGAGCTGTTGGCATCAGTTTGATTTCTTGAGAACCGGAGGAGAAGTTCCATCCCTCCTTTTACCTTCATTTAGGCTTTGTGGTTTTAAGATTTTTCTATAACTGTAGAACTAACAAGTGAGATGCCTTTATGAAATAAGTAGATAAACAAAAAGCTACTCGCAGCTATATTCAGTCGTCGGGAGGTGACCGCGCTGGGCTGACCTCAGCACCTGTCACCCAGCAGTCGCCAAGCGCAGGTTGGATTCTCTGCTGGAGCCGGCAGCAGCTGCGGAGATTTTAACCATCCAAGTACCTGTCCCTGCTCCCCGTCCTTCTCATCGCTGCGCTGTGAACTTCTTATAGGCACCGACCTACACCGAAGTGGTTCTTACCTGTCCATTGAGAGGCTTTTCTCATGTTGAGACAAGTTCTTAGTGCTAAAACAGACCTACCCACAATCTAAAATCTAAATCTTCTAAGGCCTTAAATGGGTTTCCCAAGTGTTGTTTCCATTGCAGCAGGGAAGCAGTATGGGGAGAGGGGTGAATTAAAGCTTACTGTGTTGGGGCATCTGGAGCAAATTTCTTCTAGAGCACTTTGTGGCTGTTGTGACTTAAACTCTCTTCTATGATCTCAGGTATTTTTTTCTCATCTGTTCATTTTGCATCAGTTAAAGACTCCTAGTACGGGCAGCGTTCAGAAGGATGACTTCAGACCACATGATTATTTTAGGTATATAAAGGCCTTGTGATCAGTTCAGCTATGAGATCTTGATAGCTTCCCTTGTTCAGCTGTAGGCAGAACTATGTCTGCAGATGTACAATCCAGTTTTACAAGACAGAATTAGAATTTCTCTCTCCGTATAAGCGTGTGTGAATATTCGGAACTTAAACAGTAATATTGGTAAAGGCCTACTCCTAACTTGTGTTAGAACTGGGCTCTTCCAGATACTGGGGGAGGTTGATATGCAGGAATACTGATGCCAGAGCAGTTTCTTTATGTGCTAGACCCTTCCCTGTCCAGGCAAGAAATAATTTGTTTAATTTAATATTAGTGTTTACCATCTTTTGGTCCAGGTACATGCAGAGTAGTAAATGTAGATATTTTGGTGTAAGGCTCTAGTTTTTAAACTCGCTACATCTTTTAGACAGATTAAATCCAGTATTAAAGCTGGCATTCTAATGATCATTTCCACTCTATCAGCTTTTCTGAAAACTTCTACGTTCTTTGCACTTAATACTCTGGTACATTTGATACTTCAGTGAGCTTTATTTGTTAGTGTTTTTAAAGCTGATTTGATAGGTCATCCTACCAAAACAGTTTGTAAGCCATGATTTAACAGAGTAACAAGCAATCAATTAATATCTTTTTCCCCTCAGTCAAACTATTTTGAGTCTTTTTAAAGGGGTATTTCCCAGTTGCTGGGTATAACATTTTTCACTTGAGACTGAGAATGTGCAGCTTTCAGGTTGCTGTCCACTAGCTATTTTCAGACCAAGAAAAGACTTCTTAAGTAGGAGGAGAGAGAAAACTGGCAAAAATGTATTTGTGGAACAAACCTTTCAAGCTTTGAGTAGATTTATGAGGCAGAAGATGTTTTTGTTCTTCTCTCCGTTCTTCCCCTTTTTCCCTGACTTCCATCTGGTCTGCAGATCACTTTTCTGGTAGCTAAATTGTTTTTAGTTTAGTAAACTTGGAGTACGGAGCCCTCGTATGAAATAAACTACACTCCAGAAATTGCTAGACCTTTAATAAAAGGTCCGTCTTAATAACCCTTGCATTTAAGTGTAATGTCAAAGGCTATTTCATAAATCTAATGCAAATAATTCTTAAAGTTTCTAGCTATAAGTAATATATTTTCCTGGATTTTCTTCTCAGCAACCCGATAGCAGAAGGGTCAACTCTTCTGTTGGATTTTCTGTTTTGCAGCATACAAGCAATGACCCTTATTGCTTTGTGGAATTTTATGAACACAGAGATGCAGCTGCTGCATTAGCTGCTATGAATGGGAGAAAAATTTTGGGAAAGGTAAGTTGCTTACATTGTAATCTTACATTTAAGCAATGTAGATTTGTGTAAGAATATTAATAACTGTGGGGCATTCATGTTGTTGCAGATGTTTACCAAGGTTAAGTATTGTTACAATAATATTTTTAAAATACTAATTTTTAAAAGTAAGTCTTGTTTAGGACACCTATCATTTGTGATTTTCTAACTATGACATTGAATGATATGTAAACATTGACAGTTGTAACCCACCCTTGAATGAACTTATAAAGTGTAAGAATTTTGTGAATTTATACTAAATCTTATACTTATTTTCAGGAGGTCAAAGTAAACTGGGCAACAACACCAAGTAGCCAGAAAAAAGATACATCCAGTAAGTAAAGTAACGCCATGGTATCACTTCTACGCAAATACTTCACAACGTGGTAATAATTTATCATAAATACATTTAAACATAACTTTTCTCCTTCCCATCCTGTGTTTAATAGAATTTTGCAAACTAATTCTTCTGTTTCTGCTTTGCAACTGGGAAAACTGGAGTGGACAGATTAAATTGCTGCTGCTCATCAAACGGAATCCTGGGCGTTCCTGGTTCCCAGTGCTGTGTGCAGAGCATCACTTTCTCAGGAGTTGAAATTTTAGATAGCAGTTAAATATTTGATTAGTAAATTATTTATTTTCAGATCACTTCCATGTGTTCGTTGGGGATTTAAGTCCAGAAATAACAACAGAAGACATCAAGTCAGCATTTGCTCCTTTTGGTAAAATATCGTAAGTATCATAATAAACATTTCCAATATCAGTTAGAAAATAGGACTGTGATAATTTGTTTCTGAGTTGAAATGTTATTTATTATCTTTTTAGATAATTTTTCTGATGTTAGTTTCCTGATGTTGGGTGGGCAGTAAAGAGGGGTTGTTGTTTCATCTCAGTATCGTGATTGTAAATACAATAATGTAATTGTGCTCTGGTTTTGCTGAAAGCAATGTGCTTTTAACCTAATTCATATGCTAATGTCCTTCAACTTCTTATTAAAATTTAATTACTGCTCCTAAGTGTGACTTCTTGTTGTTCAGAATGTGTACAGAGTAGTGACTTGACAACTGGTGTATGTTGCATCCCCGGTATATTTTGTGCGCGTTCAGACTGTGTTTCGTAGGCAGGATAGAAAACTGGGCAATTAGAATATCATTTAACGAAGCAGCTGGTTGAATAACTTGGGAACGTTCTGAAAAAAGCTTATACTTACAAGAATGAAATCTGCTTTTTTTGGATGATAACAGGGGATGAATTAAGATAATAATATTTAAATGAGGGAATGGTGGATTTACAATATGTGCACATTTCTACCAGTTAAGAGAATGTTTCTTTAAACTTCTCATAGATAATCCAGGTGATACTAAATCACCTGGTGTTTTAATTGAAAGTATCTAACATTACACGAATCCTTGTGAGTGCTAAAGCATGTATGTCCTTAAGAGTACTGCTACAAAAATAGTCTGTTAATATTCTATCAGTTTATCTTTATAAAAAAACTTTCAAAGTTGCACATGAACGTTTTTGTACTACTTTACAGGAATATATTTCTAAGAACAAAATTCTTATTTTTCTCTTGTTCTGTACGCATATTTTTAAATGAATCATAAATCTTATTTCTTACCTCTGCTATTTTGTTTACTTTGCTTTTTGTCTCTTTATGTGGTAAGTAGTACTGTTTTAAAAATCAATTTAAAGAGAATAATTCAGGTTTCTGTTTCTCGATCTATATTTATACCTGAGACCTGCAGTTTTTCTAAAGTCCAAGTCACAATTAAAAGTAATAGCATTCTGGTTATTTTGCAGAATTGCTCATAAGAATGGACAGGATCTTGAAGGCTAACTGCAAGGAACTGTGCACACTGGAACTCAGTTGTAGATTTTTTCTCATTTCTATTTATTCTTATTATACATTATTTATATATACATATTTTAGTATTTACATTTTAACATTCTATATTCAGTGCAGTTCTATATTTCCAATCATTTTAACTTACTCACTAAAATTTCTGTGTAAATTTGTTGTTTTCGTACTGGTGTGCTTAGCATTGTTGTTAGTTTTATTCTCCTTTCTTAAATTTCTGAAAATGTCAATTTTTCAAAATTTACAGCTACCCAAACTCCAAAATGATGGTAGAGAATTGACCGAGAAAAATAAAGAAATCTGTTAACAGGCCATGTATGCCTTTTAATTCCTATTTTTTCCTCTTTTTCGATTTTTTAATATTTCATATATTTTGTATCACTAGGCAGAAGACATTTAACTATTTAGAAAATGCATGGTAAATTAGATAGAATTGTTACAGTAATTTATAGAAGAGTAAACCTTAGAGGACCCTAGCCAATAGACTATTAGAAAAGGAAACTTTGTTTCTCTTATACTTCAAATTTGAACATTCTAGTTTTAGCCAGTATAGGTTATGTGGATAGGTTGCATGTTTATTACATGTTATTTTTTTTGTCCTACTGCTTTTTTCTAACAGGTAAAGAAGCAATAGGGAGAGTTCAGGAATGACTGTAGTTTTAGGGCTAACTGAATTTATAAGAAAAAATTATGCTCACAATACAGTGTGTGTGGTTCCTTTTAGTTTTTATTTTGCAGGTTATTAATATTACCCTCATATAGCTGTGCTTCTTTTCACAGGGACGCACGGGTAGTTAAAGATATGGCAACTGGAAAGTCAAAAGGCTATGGTTTTGTATCTTTTTATAACAAACTGGTGAGTAACCACAATGTAGATTTAAAATAATTGCCTGTTTTCTGCTTCTAGTTTTGCCTCTGTTTATGTATTTATTATATATCAGATATTCCCAGGGAAAACAAATTTGCCTGTACGGGACAAATTTACTTCTGTTACTTATGGTTAAAGGTTGAAACAGTTCAGGTGACAGAGATGCGATGAGAGCATGGTGAAGAAGGGCTGCAGAACGTTGTGCAGGAAGATTCCTGAGCTTAGAAAGCTCATTTGGGTGTGTTTAGGGTAGTTCAGCTTAGTCTGTGGAAGCACTGGTCCCATCAGTAGCACTTTGGGTCTCTTGGCTGAAGTACCACCCCAGGTCCACTGTGGTTCCCTGTGTTAATGTAGGACCCCCTCTGAAAGGGCGTCCTGGAGCCCTCAGCCCTCAAAAAATGCAGTGTCACCCTCTGCGGTGGGGTTTGGTCCACGCCAAAGCCCAGTCTTTCTGGGGACCTAACCCAACCAAGTGTGTCATACTCTTAATTATGGCTGGATTTATTTCCTGGAGCTCTGCATCTCGGTAAAGCTCTTGGGTGGTCCTTTGCTTGAGTTGGTAGAACATCTTGAAATCTACGATGGGTCTTTGTATGGGGTAATTAATTTGTGGCTGGGAGTTGATTCTGTGCTTCTAAAGCATTTTGCTTATGCATGTTGTAAAACTGAACATTGTTCTTCATTTTGAGTTGGGTGTCGTTAGATAACGGGTAATGTTATCTATGCTTGGGAAAAAATGCTTCCAACAAGTGACTAGTATCCCTTTCTGATACAGATACTAAAAATGTTATTTGTAGAATTTAATCACTCTAGTACTGATAAAAATCATTTAAAAAGTAATGCTATGCCCTACCATTTATAGCACAACAATTGACTCAACAAACTGTTCTTGGTAATTTGGAAGTTAAATGTTTGACAGCGTAAGGAATTTGTGAAAATGAGTTGGAAAATTGAGCTGTATTTGTTTAAATGTACATTTAGGACAACATGGGGAAACTGTAAACAATTTTCCTTAAATATTTTGCATAGGAAAAACACACAGTTGAGGCTTTTCTTCAGATTTGCAAACGCCATAAGATACTACAGTTAAATGCCTTGATTTAGGGTTGTTTTCCACTTAAACTTCATTTATTTTGTGTTGCAGCTCAAATACACAAGAGGAGTAGATGTCTTATTGCCTTGTACCCCTCTTCCCTTATCATGAGCTTGTGTTTGGTTCCTCTGACTGTAGGGGAAATGTTATAGCAGTCACGTGGAATGCAAGCTACTGGGTTGTTTTAAGACTGAGCTATAAAAGCTCCCAATTTAAAATCTGTATTCATTCTGCAAAAATAATGGGTGAATTCGAAATGTAATACTAAAAAGTACTTCTAAAATTTGTGGCCTGATTGCTGGTCGTTCAAACAGCAGCTGCACCTCCAGGGTTATGGCATCCTGAGCTGGTAGTTTAAAGGCCCATTTTTCAGAATTTATTGCCATCCTGCTAGATTTGGGGGGCTGAGATACGGTCCCAGAGTTCAGGTACTCCAGCCTGAGGCCTTCATACCCGCCGCAGTTATGAGAACATGAAACTCCTACATGGAACTGGAACAGACATGGGTTCCGTTCCATTTTTGTCATGGCTATGATCCTCAAGACTGGCAGCAGGATTCATTAGAGCTAGTGTCCTTTCCTAGTCAGTTTGTAACTTAATCATCATGTTCTGGGGCTGAGGGTGCTTGAATAAGTTTGGGGATTTTTACTGTCTGGTGGTTTGGTTTTGGTTTTTAGTGTTTGGTTGTTTTTTTGATTATTGGTTATCTTTAATAAGTTCTTTTTTGTATTTATGTATTGTCTTCAAAATGAGCACTCTGTATAATTAAGACTTAGAAGGATCCAAGGTCCTGAGTGTTTAGTGTTTGAGTGTGTTATAGCATTGTCCTGCCTCGCACTGAAGGCTTCCAGCGAGCTGCTCACCTTTCACTTGTCCCTATGTTCTCTCTGTCCCTTGGGCTTGGCATTCTCGTTCTTTAACTTTGTGCCCTTGGAAAAGCATTTCAAACATACATACTATTTCACAGCAATTAGGGAAAAAATTGCTTTTTTTGAGTGTTAGCAAATTTATCCCTTCCTTACTAGAAGTTTCTGCTTATGGTGTAAACGTAAAGATTGTCTTCTAATTGATGCGCAAGATGAGAAGTTAAGCCACGTGGGCCATGGACTTTTTTTTGTGTGTGTGTTCATACAATGACTTGAATCTTTAGAGCTTCCCAAGCAGGCTGTGTCAGACATACACTGTGTGCCTCCAGAGGGCAGAAGAGGGAATGGGACGGGGCGGGGGGTGTGTGCAACCAATAAATAAAAGAAAACTTAGATGCTCAATCCATTTGTATCTCAGCATTAGTTTCGTAGTAACTACCATTCGGCTTTCCCAGAACTTAAGATTTTTCTACCTAAACTTGGCCTGTTGAGTGCATATTAAGATTCTGAAAAAACCCATTTGGATCTTACTATACAATGTGTTTTGCAAACGCGTACAGCATGGTATGAGCCTTACTTGGGTTACACCTGAGAAATTTCTCAGTAATTAAAAAGTCTTTCCTGAGTCTTCATCTCTTCCTGTTAAATATACCTTTGTGTATTGTATTTTTAATACAGTCAGTTGACAAAATAATTTTATCTTTTTTTTTAGCAATTAAAATTGTAGTAGTTTTATTTCAGTAGCTGCTTCTGGCATCTGTATGACCTCTGTACTCCTTTGGGCAGCCTTCAAATATTCCAATACAGATGCCTGTTGTGTAAAGGTAGTGTATGTATGAAAGTTGTTGGCTTCTAACCTGTGTGGAGAAAACAGGGAGTGGGCGGAAGGTTTTCCCAAATCACGTGTGAGGCCCTTCTCTGGCTTCATGTTACTTCAGTTTTCATGGCTTGCTGTGGTTGTTCAGAATTCCATAGTCTTTTAGTACCATTACTGGTTTTGTCAACAGAATTTTCTTTCTTAGAAGTAGACTTGTTACGTACTTCTTATTTGGATGTTTTATAATAATCTTTATTTTAATCTCTCTAGGATGCAGAAAACGCTATTGTACACATGGGAGGCCAGTGGTTGGGAGGCCGCCAGATCAGAACTAACTGGGCGACACGGAAACCACCAGCCCCCAAAAGTACACAAGAAAGTAAGGCCTTCATGGACTGCTGTGTTGCGTTTGCTCTCCTGCACATCACTGCTGTTGCTTTAATTACATATCTAGCTTGACTTCCAGATCTTAAAGAATAGATTTTTTTGGTATATTTTTTTGGTATCAATGCAGTGGTGGCACTACCGGTCTGTCGTAAAATATTGAATGTGTTTGTTGGATGTAGAATTGATAGCTGTGTACGAGGTAAGTGTCTGGGGCTCTGTGGCTATTGTTAACCTACTGCTTAAAAATGGCCTTTTCTTTTTACAGATAACACAAAACAATTGAGATTTGAAGATGTAGTAAATCAGTCAAGTCCAAAAAATTGTACTGTGTACTGTGGAGGAATTGCCTCTGGGCTAACAGGTAAGATTTGGTTTGTTGCTTTTATTATTATTGATGCTTTTTGGATACCAAGATAGTTACTAATTCAAAAACATTTTATGTTGTAGATCAACTTATGAGACAGACTTTTTCGCCATTTGGACAGATTATGGAAATACGGGTGTTTCCCGAAAAAGGTTACTCGTTTGTCAGGTATGGACAAAGAAGATTAAAATGTGTGATTTTGTTCGTGTAGTAATGTTTCATCTTTCTGTAATGTCACTTGCTCGAACTTCTGCTGATACATAAAAGCTGTCACCATATGTTCATAGAGAAATTTGGAACTTATAAAAGTGCCCACCAATCTTTTTACCGAAGAAGATGAGTATCTGTGAAAGCAGGTCTTTTTCTCTGGATTTCCTGTATGTATGGAGTTACTGGTTTTTAACGATCAGGTGAAAGTACTACAAAGTATAACGTTAATTTGTTTTTACATTCTTTAGATTTTCAACCCATGAAAGTGCAGCACATGCAATTGTTTCAGTTAACGGAACCACAATTGAAGGACATGTTGTTAAATGTTATTGGGGTAAAGAATCCCCTGATATGACTAAAAACTTCCAACAGGTAACTGCTTTTTAACCTTTTCATTGTATTACGGAAGCAATTGTGTATATACCTTTCATGCCTTCCCAGCTATAACCTCTAAGTTTTGTAGTAGAGTTCTTATGAAATTCCATGTTCTGTCTCAGTTATGTTCCAGTTGTTCATCAAATTGGGCTAGTGATTTTGATGGAGTGTCTGTTACTGTCTTCTGGATATGATTCAAGATAGGGAGAAACTTTGAGGTAACGCTGATTCTTGCTAGTTCACTAACTGCAGACTAGGTGACTATCCAACTAAATATTCCATGGTATTTCAAACACAAATGCATTTTTCAGTACAAGGATCTCATTAAGTCACAGCGATGTCTTATTTTACTGATCTCATTATTGCTCGTTTTAGCCCTGTGATTGGTACAGCCAAAAATGTTGCCTTCAGCAGCACAAAAGAAACATAATCCATCTCTAGAACCTGAAATATTGCAAATTATTCTCTCCTTAGGTGGATTACAGTCAGTGGGGGCAATGGAGTCAAGTATATGGAAATCCACAGCAGTATGGGCAATATATGGCTAACGGGTGGCAAGTACCATCGTATGGAATGTATGGCCAAGCATGGAATCAACAGGGTTTTGGAGTAGAGTGAGTAGCTCTTTTTTTAGACTATTCCAAGAATGTTATATCTGAGTTTCAGGCTCTTTTGGTTCAAAGATTTCCCAAGGTTTCAAGCCTTAGGTGGACTCTTATGTGCTTAAAGCTCATGTTTAAAGATTTCCATGGATCAAATCAGGGGGTAAGTTGCTCTGGCCCATACTCGATCACACATTTTATGTGTGTGGGTGTTTTGAGACCAAAGGCACAAAGACCTTCTTCTGTGGCAGCGTTTTGGATGGTGGTCTTAGTCTGATATCTAAAAATTTTCTGGATTCTGACTTGAGGCAGTGAATACTGGAGAATCTGAGTCTTGGAGCTCAGGTATTTACCTAAAGGGGTCATAGCCCTGGGGAGAAGGAACCACATACTGACAGTGCTAGAATTTGGGTGGGCTTTTAATATTTGCTCTCTTGAAGACTGAAGACTTCACAACACCTTCTTGTTTGAACGTTCTTATAATATACCTTACTTGTTTACCTAATTCTTCATTATCTCTTGCCAATTAAACATATTAAGCCTTGATAAGCCTGTCACTGGTATTCACACCAGTCTGGCGGTGGGAATTTTTTGCATTTCTGCATCACTGATGGTGACCTAAAGCCTCCTGCGTATGTATGTGCCTTTGGAGGTGGTTGTCCCGTGCAGCTAGTACTCAAAGTTTGCAGGGCTTTTTTTTGTTCTTAAAAAGCTTATGATATTTTCAGGAATCACATGTTGTAGCACTTAACCTGTATTACTCATTAAAGAGAAGAACAAATTGTTGTATTTTGGTATTAATAATAGTGTAGGGAGTATGTTTTTATGTTCTTTTTTTTTTTTTGGTCGGTTGCCTTGTAAATAACTTGAGTACCTTGCATGATTATTTTCCTTTTCTTTTCTTTTTTTATTAACCATCCTGTTTCTTTTGAAGCCAATCTCCATCTGCTGCCTGGATGGGTGGATTTGGTGCTCAGCCTGCCCAGGGACAAGGTGCTCCTGTAATACCTAACCAAGCTGGATACGGTATGGCAAGCTACCAAACGCAGTGAGCTGGGACTCTGTTTAAAAGTGTGTATTTCATGATAGGCTGCAGTTTCCAGTGACATTCTGAAGACTGGAATGTAGACAATGAAAAAAAAAAAAAAGAAAATATTTATTTTAAAAATGGAAATGTTTGGAACCTTTAGCACAGCTTTGCTTTGGTGAAGGACACAAATGTCTTCTAGTTCTGCCTTTTTAAGTTTTTGTTCATGATGGATATGAACATGTTTTTCTTTGTGTACAAAAATTAAAAATAAAGTCAATAAAGACAATTCTGACTACAAATTTTGATATAGTAGGAGAAATGGCTAATGAATTTGATCTTTAGGTTACCATTCCATTTTTTTTTTTGTGTTCTGTCTTCAGTGTTTTATATCACTGTGCTTTTTAAGAGAAATGACGTTGAAAAACAGCAAGTTGCTTTTAGTTGAACACACATCCTGAAATAAACTGTGGACCAATCGTTACAACCTGCTAGACAGTATTGATTTTTCAAGAAACTTGTGGGCATAGCTCAGAAAGTGTATGTAGGTCTTGGAATAATTTTTTAAAAAAATATTAATTTTTCTACACGCTTAAAGAAAACAGTCTGATACAAAGAATAGCTCAGTCTGACATGAAAAACAGTACTGTCTGAGGAATTTCACATAACTTTTACTGTCCACATTCAGGCACACATTAAAACTTTTCAGAGCTGGTTTGCTTACTAAGACTGTAGTAATTTGCATTTAATTTTGAGAAGTAAAAAACGTTTTTGCAAGTATGTTGTTTGTATTCAAATCAGACAGTCATACTTGTGCTTTTACATAAAGTTTGAAGGCTACAAATTGTAAATATTTCATAATTACAGTGTTTCAAAAGCATGCTCAAACCTAGAAGTAGCAATGTAATTATTCAAAGTAATACTTAATATACTCTACTGCTTGAAATGCAGTAGATTGACAAGAATGTGCAAGACTGACATTTCCAAAGTTGGCTATTATGTAAAGTTACATAAAGAACTATAACAAAGAGCCTTAATTTTAATTTCATAAATCTTTAATGCATCACCTTTTTGTCATTAGAAATACGAATTTTTTGCTTTACATTATTTGGTATGTAAATACCTTGGTTAACAACCTTGTAAACCTATTTCAAGGTTATTATAAGTTGTATAGTATCTTGAGTGTTTTGAAAAATCTTGATGTTTTTTAAGTCTAGAAATATTTTGCCCAAGAATTTTTTAACAAGATTGTTAAAAACATCTTATTTTAGAGAATATTCAATGTGCCATTTGGTAAATGGAGATGCAGTTGAAACAGTACACTGAGTTGTGACTTATTTTTAATTAAAGTTTTTGTCTTTATGGGTGGTTTGCATGTGATGAACCTGTACAGAGGCTGGGTTGTTTGTGTACTGAGTGTGTAAATGGATAAATCATGAAGATGTTTAAATGGTATACTTGGGTTATTTCTGAATTATTTTATGGATACATTGATATAAACTGCCTCAATAAATTTGAAGTTGAAAATGAATGTAAGTTAGATATAAGTACTGTGTCTTACCCGTGACAGCCAGGGGGTGCACGTGTTTCAGCTGTATCCTGAAATACACTGAGGCAGGCACAATTTAAAAGAAAAAAAAAAGTAGGATTTGCAGTGATAGTTCAGTGAAGCAAACTTGCATTTTAAAAGAAACAGATTGATTTTAGAGATGATAGTTCTAAACGAGTGTCTGAGCAGCCACGTATTTTACCTTTTCTGTTTCTTACCGTGCAGGTGTTGCAAGTTAGAATAGAGTTTGAAATGGAAACTTGCCGTTTTGTTCAACCCAGCCAGGTCGTGCAAATAATTCCACCTAATGCTGTAGCAAATCACGTGAGGTTTTGTTCCTCCTCTTCTGCTTGACGTGCTAAATAGTACCTTGACTTTTAGATCAGGTTGGAAGCGAGATATACTGGGGAGAGCAGTGTAGTCAGTGGCTCAGCTGTCCCCAGAGATACTTGTCCCTCTGGGCACCTAATGCATGCAATAACGACTGAAGTTAGTGTGGAACCAGAAGTGCTTGTGATGACAGAATCGGCCCTTTATCTCTGTTTCTCCTTTATGGTGTACGTAGTGTTCTTCCGCTCGAGTTACAGGACTCTCGGTTTTTCTATAAATTTTGTATATATGTGTATATCTACGCGAGGATCGGCCTATACATTGTAGTTTGGGAAAAAAAAAAGTCACAAGTAAGTCTGCATTTTTGTTACACTTACCTGGTTTAAAAAAATAATCACCAGTCAGTAGACATATGAATTGCAAGTTACTTTAGGATTTCTTAGTCTTAACTTGAAATCCGGGGTTTCTACATAATTTTAGGTGTTTGATATACGACTGTGTCCTGGATGCATGCTGGTGTGTAAGCAGTGTGTTCTTTAGGCGCTACTGAAGAGATTTAGATGATGCAAGTACATTGCCACATAAGCGCCCGTGTAAATGGGTGTAAGATTAAGGCAGTGATCTTTCAGGTCTCAATGTGTAGATCACCTTAAATCTGATTATTTAATATGCCTGCTGTAGAGCTGGGCCGTACCTGACCTGTATTTCAGGATGAACGATAGGATATACTTTCTCATTTGTTGTCATGGATTTTTATACAGCTTTTCTTTAATGGTGATATTTCTTCACAGACTGCTCAAGATATGGGAGTCTCCAATGTCCTTTAGCGTTTCTATAGCGAGGAAGAGTTGTAATTTGGGTTGCTTTCTACTCAGTAGCGTTCGTAAATGCATCACTGACAGTTTTCTGGCACCAAAGAGCCTCTTGCACCATTACTGCTTTCCTGAGTGACTGTTACACGGGTGTAATTTGTCTAACTACAGACACCAACCACTACCTAACCCCTTACCGCTAGGATTTGGATTTCAAAAAGTATTGATCTACCATGGCTTAAGTTGATGCGGGCAACCTGGAGCAAGGTTGTAATCTGCGTTTGCAGAAGATGTTCAATAAAAGTGAAACATGATAAAGGGCTTATCCTGTATTGTCATCTGTCAGAACCTTGTCCCTCTTTGCTGTCAAACTGACAACAGGTGTACGAGGCTGAACTTGTAAACTATGCACTTGCAATCATGTAAAAGATGTTTTATTTAAAGTCTTTTCATACAAAACCTTTTTGTATTTTGCAGAGTTGCGGTAGTAAGGCTGTAAATCTAAGGTTACGTGTAGCTTTTCATCAGTCCTGCCTCCTTGTGTATTTTTGTTAACAGTATTTTCAGACATACTTTCCCTGTAGAGCCATCTTCCTTACTGAGATCATTTCATGGGACAGTTATTCACTGGATCGGAACCATTTCCTTTGTTTCGCTCACCAAAAAAGTCTCACAGTGAATAAGGCTTAGTTTTGTGGAAAATTAGTGATTTGTTTTTCTTGTGTTCATACACAAGGAAGCAGACTTAAACTGTATGGACATGATTAGTGTCTGATACTTATTAATTACCTGACTGTTTTTGAACAAGGGCACGAGTCTTTGTTTTAATCACGTGGAACTGTTTCCTGGTCAGCAATAAAAGATTTTGTTGCACTGTTCTTACATTGCAAGGTACAGGCAATCTTTTATTCAGCATACTTAAAAAAAAAAATGGATGGGGTTTGTAAAGAACTGCTTTGTTCTAACTTGAATCTTCGTGTCTAGAGACCGTTTGGGATCCGGATTGCTGCTGTAGTAGCTGATCATATGTGGTGCTTGTTCAGCATCGGTAGATTTAAGGTTTTTACTGTGTATTAACGTTTCTGTTCATAAAAAGCTCAATAGCTGATGGGAAGGTCTTTGTCGTGTTTCATTTCAGCCAACTTGCCTGAATCCAGTTGATTGTTTGAAAAAACAAATTAAGAGGATACTTGTGCTTTTCAGTATCGCATGGATAAAATCCCCCTACACCTTTACCAGCACTTCATATCAAAGAAAATGCTGAAATGTTTTTACTGTATGTTGTACTTTAAAAAGAAACAGGACTTTATGTTGATGATTGAACACCGCTTCTGTCATCTTTCTGGGGCTGTGTGCTGATCTAGACTGTGGATGTGAACAACGTGCTCTGCTCACTGGCATTTAAAGGGTAATGACTCAGAAAGTTAATTTGACATCAGTAATGATTATTTGAATACAAGTTATTCTTGCTTAAATACACAGCCACTCATGCTTTGATTAAAGCTGATTGGAATCTTCTTGGTTGTTAAAGAATTCTTGATACAAGGTAAAGCAATGTTTCTTCCCACAGTGTATCTTAGGATTCAGGCTGTCAGTGAGACATCAGAGGTGCAGAGATGGTATTTCTTTAGAAGAAAAACACTGAATGGAGTTGTCAGGGCCTGAATTCAGCATAAGCTGACTTTTCTGTAGTGGTGGGTGATAGCATTTGAGTATTTCCCTGTGAAAACAAAGGCTCGCTCACTCTCTGCATGAACGCAGGTTCTCCCTGATCCCAGATACGTGGCAGTTGTCTTTCCCAGCCACCTGCAGGGAAGGGAGGAGGAGGAGGAGAGGGGAAAATGGTGAGACGAGGTGGTACTCACACCAGACTAGTGAGCGTGATGCAGCAGCATCAGTGCCAAGTCATGTTGTCAGACACCTTTAAAATCATGACAGGTTTATGCAGATGCCACAGCAGTATCTGAAGGATTGTGATCATTCAGACACAGACTTGCTTTATCGACTTGCTTAGAATAATGTTGCTTTAAAATTACAGAAATAGAAAACACATAACCTTTGGCCATTTTCTTTTTGGTTCCTGAGAAAATTAAACAGCCAAGCTAGGATGCGTGAGTTGACTAAATAAATAAAGAAAAATTCAAGGAGCGAATTGCATTAAGCATCTAAATTTGTAGACTTTTGCTTAACTTAGACCTCTCGGCTTGGCGTTCTGTTGTTGGCCTGTACTGACCCTTCTGTTTGTATAATGGAAGTAGTTTGAGATACCCACGGCTGCTTGTTGACTGTCATCCCGTTCTCTAAATGTGTGATTTCTAGCACAGGGGTGGGTAGGAACTGAATAAGAATCACAAGTTACCACATGAAACACTGAATAATGCTCATATTTCCTTGATGGAAATTGACTTACTAGAGCCAGCTCTGTGGAAGTTTAAATGTCACGGGTGATGATGAAAAGCCGCCATCCTCCATTTGAGTAGCTGGTTCTTTGACCTTAATAAATGGAGAATTATTATTAGGGTGCTGTTAGGTGAAAAATGTTCTTTGTGGTTTCTTTGGTCCTTTCAACAAAGCAGATCTTTTTCATGCCACAAATGATGTGTTTCTTTTAATGTTGGGTTATCAAGCGTGATGGGAAGGGCCAATTGATGCAATTTATTGCTTAGTTCAAATCTCCCAACTCGGGTTCTGACTGCAGGGAAAATAACCCTTTTAGTTATTAAAAGGACCGTTTAATTTTGCAACATACCTTTGTAGAACCACTTCTACGTGAGTTTTCCTTGCACCTGGAAGCACAAGGAGGCTTCACGAATACACCTGAGACCGTAAAGATGGAGCCAACCTCTTGGAGCTGCCGTTTATGCGCTACAGCTGCCGTGCCGGATCGCTGCTGTACAGTCAAGTGCTGGAAACGTTTATGCCTTGCTGCTTGTTTGGTTTTAAGTGCAAAGCTTGTTTTCTGTAGAGAATAAATCTGCCCTGTACATTTGCAAATACTCAGAGAAGGCTGAGGTCCAACATTATTTTCTGAACTCTTGATATCTTTGAATTAGGGCTTCTTTCATTTACAGGTATATGCTGTGGTTTTGTAGGAGAAATCTCTGTTGTGTTTGTGACTAAATATCTTTCAACATGGCTGGTTTCAGACAGACTTTAAGAAAAACAAAATATGAGTGTTTCTAGGATACTATTCCTAGATGAATCTTGCCTCCTACCGTTATGTATTTCATGGAATAAGGACATGAAAGTCCATGAAATGCCTCTCAAATCGCTTAAAAGGGACATTTTCACAAGTGAGCAAATCACTATAAACTTGCAGCAATGCCTTTAACAAGACATCGTTGCAGAAGTGTAACAGCTGTTCATAGGCATTGCTGCTGTATATTGAAATGGTCAGTACCTGAGCTCAGAGGATTAACGTGTTGCTCAGTATGTGTTGCATTTTGAAGAAGACTTAAGGCCAATATACGAGGTGATGCTGTGTTCACGTTGACTCCTGAGAGCGTTCCTTCCAGCATCTTTTTGCTTTATGGCCTTTTAAGAAACAATGTAGAACCTGTCCTCCAAGATGTACACATGGAAATTTGGCAAAGTGTGCCATGTTATGCTTTAAGCATTTTTTTTTTTTTTACAAGGTCACAGCCTCTAGCAACAAGTAGCTGACAAGCTGCAGAGGTGAGAAAACCGGCGTTTCATTGAAATGGTTCCACAGCAAAATCTTACTGAAAGGTATTACCAGAGTCTGTCTTTTTTTTTTTTTTCTTTCTATCTATATAATTTTTAAATGAAAGGAAGGCAGGATGCAGTCTCATTACATGTATCCAAGTATGTCCAAATCGTAGTTTATTCAGGCTGTAGAAACAGACATTCCTTCATCACTATTTTCATTGTAGAACATACATATGAATACCTAAATTGTAGTTTGTGATTCAGTTATTGTTAATGCTACAGTTCTCTCATTTTTCGTACCCTATTTTGCTGTGTTTCTCACTTTAACTATGTATGTTTCTAGTCAACAGAGTTGTATTTGCTTTTCATGCACAAGGAGCCAATGAGTTGCATTTGCACCTGGTTCTTAGCAGAAACACTGACCTCAGACACTGTTTTTATGTTCCTCTGTATTGCAAAAATCTTTGACTTCTGTACTCTGTGCATGTTTTAATATTTACAGATGGATGTTGAAAGCATGTGTTAAGTACCTTTTTTTTATGTCTTCAGGTTCGTACCAGACTGGAAATAATTCATAAAAACTGAGATTTCTTTACTGCACCCCCCTCATCAGTCCTAACTACATACAGTCCAGAGAGGCTTAGAATGCTTTTAAGGCTTTGATGAGGATTCCTTAATTCATTTCTAGTTTAATATATGAATATTGTTTTACCATGTCAAGTTCTTTATTGCTGTAAAATTGGATATTGAAAACCATATTTCTTCATCTCAAGTTTTAATTCATGGTGCTACTTTATTTTCTGAAAGCTGTTTTTGAATCCTGCAGGTACCCTGGAGGCTAAAAAAGAGAAAGCCATTTGCTTTTTTTTTTTTTTTTCAATTTAAAAGCAATATAAAAGAAAAATAAAATTCCTTCACCTTAATTTTTCTTCATAGAACAAAATTGAAGAAACTCGAGAAGTAAGATTAGCAGTAAAGCTTTTATCAAACTTAAATATACATTTAATACAAAGCTGTTGAAACATTCTTACTTCTTCACTGTCAGATGCGAAGAACATAAAATTTTAAAAACATTCACCCACTTAAATTGCAAGCTTTGAAACACTTGGTCTTGCTTTTTTCTCAGTGCAACTTATGAAGAGATCTAGGTATAAGTAGGATAAGGTAGGAGCCCTACTGGAATTACTTAGCCTGTGGTTCAGTCTCTGCCTGTTTAAATGTTGCTGCTGGAGTTTTGCCGTCTGTATTTTGGCATGCGTAAAGCTGCTGGAGTAGGAGGTATTGAGGAATGTTCCGCAAGATTAGGGATAAAAGTTGACCCCGTGAACCTCCTTATACTAGAAAGTATTACAAAGGAGTGAGTCAGAACTTTCTCTGAGTTCAAAGTGAGGGGTGCTGGACAAATTCCCCTGATTTACTTAGGCAAGCCTGAAATAGATACAGTTTTCTACCAGAATTCTCTTCAAAGCTGTTTTATGCTGTGTACCTTAAAGGAAGGGTATGTTTATATTTTCTCTGTATCTTATGAAAAGATTAAAAACATTGTTTTATTATCTGCTCTCTTACTCTGGTATTTGTGAGTCTTCAGGTAGTAAATGCGTTTAGCTGAGATGTAGAAAACTTGGCTTGAAACTGAAAATGGCTTGCTGGTTTAAGGTTAATAGAACTAAATAGTGACTCCTGGCTTTGAACTGGAAAAAAATAATTAGCAGATCTTATCAACATCAAATCACATTGCTTTCTCCAAAAGGAGGAGGCTTAACCACACTAGTGTATTCTAGCAGCGAGCCTGTCACTGATTTGTGTTTAAACTGTGAAAACATAGGAGCTAAAATACTTCAACTAAACAAATAATAATCTGAATCCCTTTAGGTTCCCGATACTCTGTGTGCATTTCAGCATTGGCTGATTTGGAAGGAAAAACTTCAAAGCTCATCACTTCAAAGTTCCCATCGGGAATGCTAAGGTGAATGTACATACGGTTTGAAACATGGTTTTATGTATAGAATCTGTGATATTCCAAATAGTCTATGATTTTTATGTGTGTAGTCTCCTGGATTAAAATGCCTTGTGTTCTCTGACCAGAACACAGTTTGCAGTGTGGCATCTAGTGGTCTTTTCTACTGTCACGTCATACAAAGCTGGGTTTTGCCCGACTGGAGAATGTGTACTAACGGCTCGCTTTCTGCAGAAGTTCATGTGAAAACATATCTGGGCAAAATGCAGAACTGTTAGCCATAATCAAAAAGTCCTTTGAAAGTTGTAAAATTACAGTTATGTTTGGTTTTGCTTTCTGAGTCTCATATAGAAGTGAGGATGGAGTGGTTAGTCCTTGGGTTTAAGTGAAAATGATTTTTCTTAGAAATCAATACAGGCAAAAGCATCCTCGTTTGCTTTAGAGATTTTTGAGAATACTTAAACATCTTCTCCTCTGTCTTTTCACTTGTAAACCCTCATTGCCAATTATGAGCCAGGACATTTAAAAAAGAAAAAATAAAAATATTGCAGGGATGCTTTGGCTTTGATCGTGCAAGCAGGAAACTTCCAGCAGAAATGCCAGTGCACGGGCTTTAGAATTGCACTAGTCTATTGGAACCTTTCATGTGAGCTCTGTTTTTTCATAGCGCCTGCTCTACCACGTGCTCTGGCAAAAAAAAATAATGGCGCTGGGGACAGCGGTGCCGTGAGTTTTGGACGGAGTTGAGGGAGCCAGAGAATGTTTCCAGGTGCGACAGGGTCTGGCGGGGCAGCTGGACAACATGCTGAATCGGCAGCTTTTACCTGTTAGAGTTGGAGCTGGAGCTGTTTGGAGTTAGAGTTTGGAGTTAGAGCTGTTCCTGGGTCTGAAGGTCCAACTGTCTGAAGGAAACTTGGCAGCAGAAATGCTATTTACTGGTGAGTGTCACCTCCAGAACAGGTGGCTGCAGCATAATGTAAACCAAGGTCTGTGAATCTGGCCTCTGATGTATCTCTGTTCTTGGAGTGAATTAGAGACCCATGCAGTATAACTGGAAAATGAACTTTGTAAGTCTAAAATTAGATTCTAAAGGGGTTTTTTTTTGTGTAGCAGAAGAGCGTTTCCTATGCTGAAGGCCTCTCCTCGTTGTTAACACTTCAGATTTTAAGTTCTTACAGTCATGTAAATAAGAAGTACCTTCACTGAAATCAGTAGCGTTGTGTTGGTGTAAATGAAATCAGGGCTTCAAATCATGAGTCAGGTTTCTCATAGTCTGTTGATTAGTTTTGAGTCTCTCAGCTGCAATTAGGCATTGAAATGAGCCACATTTTACGGATTTTTTGTGATGCTATTCATAGTTCGGTATGTTCCAGAATAGATTTTTGCAATGGCAACAGCTGAGCACAACTGCTGCCATTTCTTTTTCAAAACTAGCTATTGAAATTTAAGTCTACCAATAGCTCTTCAGGATACAAGTAAAATTTTAAAATAGACTTTCTAATATCTTTGCCTGAAATCATACATTTATCAGGTGTATTTCTGCCTCTTTGGGTGTCTTGCACATTCTCATTCCCTCACCCCAACTGGTTTCTACCAGTGTCAGTGGGGAAATTGCTGAACTTTATCCAAATTTAAATTTGTCCTCATTTAGGGTAGTGAGGAGTCCAGGGTTTGCTGCCACACAGTGTGCTAACGAGTCGTGTATGTACAGAACGAAGCAGGAGAGGGAGAAACCAGGCTCACTAAAGTGTTTATGTTCAGTTTTAAGTGAACGGTACTATTTCATCATTATTGAGTAGTGCTGAAAGCGGAGCTAAAAGCTGAACATCAAGTATCATCAGATGGTATGATTTCATTGACTAAATGTATCTCTAAGTTTCAGTATATTGTTATTTTAATGGTTGACAGTTCTTTAGATGTAAGTGCAATGACTTGGTACGTACAGAGAGTGCATCTTCTGCTGAATATTGGCCAGCCTGCTGCCTGGAGAACGTGTTGTGTTTGACAGCCAAAGGTTATCAGACAAACTCATGTGTTATGTTGCCTTTGTAATTCTTAAAGGAATCTTTTCCCTGTGGAACTAAGGAAAAGCTGGTAAGAGAGTTGTGATGCAAGGTCAAAAAATCAATTCAAGAATGTATAGATTTGACCTGTGGGCACTGGCACCATATGAATTGAGTCATAATTAAAGTTGCATGTGGCCGTATACAGGTATGGCAGTTTATTCATGGAAAAAGACAAATCCCCAACAAATGAATCATCCCTGAATTCACCTGGAAGAAAAATACGTCTAATAAAGCACCGAGTTTTAAGCACAGGAGAGAGAAGGACACAGGGAACAGCAACCCTGACAGAGCAGGCACTGGTGTTCCCATCTCAGGGTACTGTCTCTGCAGGAGTAGCCCAAATGCTAATGTTTTCCTCCTGGCTTCTACAGAGAGGTGTGTGGCAGCCTTGAAGGCTGGGTTTGGCCGTGTACGAATGGAGAGCCAATGGATGGTTCGGGTCTGTGGGGCTTCTTGGAGGCACCAGCACAGGAATGTGCACCGTGGGCGTGATCTCTGGTCTGCCACCACATTCTCCTATTTCATATGGGCTCCCATCTCCAAATCCATGAAGTTAGGTCTTAAAACTGCTCCAATGACCTGTTGTCGGTGTATTAGCTTGATTATTTAGTTGTGCTAGAAATACTAATTCTGAACATTTAAAATCAAAACCTTTGGGTTTTGTTACCGGCTTCTTAAAGAAAACTAAAACCTGGTGGTGTCTGTTCTGCTTCAGTGTAAATGTACTGCCCTGAAATACCTGGTGGTGGTGGATATGGCTGGAAAATCTTTTGGAGCTCATGTCCAAGGAGTCTTCTGCTGACTCTGACACCACGTACGTTGCTTTGGCTGTGCCTGTCCTCGTGCCTCCCCTCTCCTGGCCGTGCTGCCTGGGCGCTGCTGCTGGCCTGGATTTGCCCCGTGCTCTTTCTGGTGCGTGATGCTCGCGCAGAAATGCCAGTTGTGGTCCAAATATCGTTGTGCCTCTCGCACATCTGCTTGGAAAGGCCACGTGCAGCTGTTGAGCCGTTCCCTCAGCAGCGTAGCAAACTCTTTTTTTTATTATTTTTTTTTTTTTAATCCACAGTGAGAGCCAAGAAATCTTCCCGGGCTAACGCAGCTTTTGGCCCCGGTGCTGGAGGCGGGAGTCCAGTGGTGCACAGGCCAAATCACTTCAGCTGGAAGGTATTGTGCTGCTGCTTATTTTGGAAGCCCAGACGCAATTTATTCCTGCGTTTAGAGCATTCTGGTGTCACCCGTCCCCAGGAATGAAATCCCGGCCTTGTGCGTGTCCGTGGAAAACATCCATACATTTCAGCGAGGCGGGGAGCCCATCCAAGCTCCCTCTGCGAACGGCGCTCGTTATAAAGGCGTCGCTGTGTGTTCAGGGTGGGATCTGGCTTAGGTGGAAATAAAACAAGTGGTGACTTGTCTGCTAGCAGTGATTTCTGTGACTTTTTAGGTATTGGTGCTATTTCTAGTCATTTTCTGTGACTTTCTAGGTGCTGGTGCTATTTCCAGTGGGATTCAAGCACTCCCATTGCCTCCTGCTACAGCTGTTCTGTGTTCCTTGAGGTAATTGTCTGTTGAGGGCATACAATTTTGTCAGAATTGTGCAAATTTCTCACACTGGCCATGTGTTGAGTTTTTGATCAAATATTTTGGTAAAAAGTTACTTCTGAAAGTGGAAACACCTTTGTTAACACCACAGATGTGCTTTCCCTGTTGAGAAATAATTCTTCTTCTGTGCCTTGGAGAAGAGCAAAGGAGTCGCCCCAGCAGGAGAAACTCGGCATGTCCGTTTTGGTGAGAAACTGTACAAATTGGTGAAGGTCTTGGGGAAGTGTTTTGGCTTCTTCCACCTGCTCGGCGAAGACTCTCACAGTGCTTGGTGGCCAAACGCTTGGTGGGGAGAGCGGCCTGGTGGTTTCCAAGGAAGGAGAGGGCTGGAGAGGTGGAGGCTTGAGCCTGGGAAGAGAAGGGAGAGATGAGATGGACGAGGACGAACTGGAATAGCGGTGCTGTGGGGAAGGGGCTGGAAGTGGGGCTGAGGTTGGGACGGGGAAGGGGAGGGAGAGGGAGACAGCGCAGACCCACCATGGCCACGTCGCGTTTGGCGGCCCGTGTCCCTCAGGGCAGCGGGGAAATGCTGCTGTTCCCCCTCTCCCGGCCGAGGAGCCGCCGGGCCCCGCCGGCCCCAGCCCT
>VXAK01005251.1:197278-253871 GCA_013399435.1 Arenaria interpres | reverse complement strand
AGCCCGAGATGTTCAACCGGGCCGTCAGCCGCCTCAGCAGAAAGCGCCCGCCGTCAGGTAAGGGGGGAACGGGAGCGGCCATTCCCGCCCCCGGCCGCCTGAGGGGGAGGGCCGCGCTTCCCCTTCCACCGGGCGGCGGGGGAGGAGAGCGCGGCCGAGCCCCCTCCCGGGGGCCTGGCCGGCAGCGGGTCCGCCGGGCTGAGGGGAGCCGGGGGAGCTCGGGTGCCGTTACCTGGGCTCAAACTCATCTGCCGGGCGGTGGGACGGCCCCGGGGTTTTCACACCGCGTCCGGCGTGGCCGTGGCTCTGCCCGGGTCGGGATGGGGGGGGGGTCCGTGTCCCCGGCGCGATGGACGAACCCGGCGGGACGGAACCGCCGTTCTTCCCGCTCCAGCGGCGGCCGCACGGAGCGGGGAACGGGGGTGGTGGCGGTTCTCCTCGGGCTTATGCCTCAATCAGCCAAATTTTAATTGCCAGCCGCTGCCTGTCGCTGGCACCGGGAGCGCAGCGATAGCCCAGAGCCCGAAGAATCAGAGCCCGGTTCTTCCAGCCCTGAACTGGCTTTGAAGAGGTTGGAGGGAGCGTCTGAGGCAGGGATGGAGGTGACCAAGGTGTAGCAGATGTGGGACTTCGCCGTTCCCTCCGAGCTCTTACGGGGCTTCTCATGGCATGGTGTCGCCCATGCTCTGAGTCCGTGGGTTCAAAAAAATTGCTAAAACAATTGGGGTAAAAGTTACGAACTCAGAATCCTAGAGAATAATACTGCATTTTGTAACATGCAGCAAGAAGTAATCTTTCTAAGAAAAGCCAAATGTCTACAGTTGGTTTTTTTTTCTTTTTCGGTTGTGTTGGGGGCTTTTTTTGTTGTTGTTGTTGTTTTTTTTTATTTTTTAAAGGAGATATGTCTGGTGAGCGCTTCCAGAGATGCTACAAAAGCAGAACGTCCCTTTGGTTTCCTTCCTTATAGTTAAAAGTGGAATCCAGTAGCCATCTGTTTAGTTAGAGACAGTCAAAAGAGGATGTTGAGGCTCGTGCTTTGAACAACCAAAGCGTGTGAAGGACGGCCCTTCCGCAGGGAAAAGCTCTAAAATTCAGCTGCTACTAGGAAAAAATTGGTGTGTGAGGATTCATCCAGTGGTGCTTGGATACATGGAAAGTAAGGGAATTTTCCCTTTTCAGCTTCCTACTTAGGAATTTTCCCACTGTTTCATAACCTTGGATTTATTAATTCCAGACTGGTGATTGTTGCTGGATGGGGATTCTGGTGACCATAGGAAAAGACAAGGTATTCAGAGTACTGTTAAAGCAATAATAAAGGTTGGGGGGTGGCAGCTTTGTGATCTGGGTGACAAAGGGGAAAATGCAGGTGGTGTGATCAGAAGTTCTTCAAGAAGAAATTGAGAAGGCTTTTCTTAACGTTGTGTGTTTAAATGTAGAATAAGGAATACGCTATTGACACGGTGCTTTTGTCACATCTGCTGTTTTTGTCAAGGAGCTTGCAGGAGGTGTGTGCAGGAAGGAGACAGTTGGAACAGGCGTTTGGGTAAGGGATGCACCCAGCGGGACTCTGTGAGGTGTGGGGGTCTGTGCTGTTGGATCCGGTGCCCCACAGGTCACCGTATCAACAGTCTAGGAATGACAGCAGCTTGGGACACTGCTGCAGTGCATAGCGCTTCTGGAAGGCAGACGGGTTAGCACGTCTACCTCAATTAGCTGTGCCCGAATATCTCTAAAAGTGTGATGGATTTCCATGTTAAAATTTCTGGTTCTCGAAAGCCGGGGCCCAAACCATGAGTTTTGACCTGCAAAGTTGTATATTTGGATGTTATTGACGCTTTTTGTGGTTTCAGTCCAAGTTTGTGCAACTATTTGCCGGTTTTTGATACCACACTTCAACTGATAATTAGTGCTATTAGTGCTGCACTTACCGTTGTATCTGTCACTTACAAAGAGCCTTCATCCATGGCCTGATGTGCCGGTACGACTGTGTGAGAGGGAAAAGCAGCTTCTGTAAGAAGCTTCTCAAAAATGATGCTCGGGCTAATGTAACTGCCTATTTGCTGGCTTAGCGTAGGGTTCTTCTCTAAATTAATGCTGCTGTTAAAATAAGCACTTAGTCATTTGCTGCGTTGGTAGGAGCAGCTGCACATGGTGCCGGCGGCTGTGTTACGGTCGTACACTCAGTGGAAAGTTTGCTTCAGCAGGGACTCCGCCACTGCGCTCCGCTTTGGTGGCTTTCTCTGCCTCTCGGTGTCTGACCCGTCTGACAGACAGCAAGCCCTCTCCTGTGGCAGTAAAAAATGTAGTTAGCACATCGATGACCTGTTGTGCGTGCTGTGTTCCTTTTCGAGGAATACTGGTGGACGAACTGCCATTTTGTAATACTATTTTTGATGCACAAAATTATCAGCAAATGTCTCTCTTCCTCATTTACATCATCAAGCTAATGTATACATTTCAGTTGTTAAATACTGGTATTGAGCTTGTTATTTCCAGGTGTATACTACATAACTTTGTCGGTAGATGATTTTGACAAGAGAGAGTTATCTTTATAGATAGCAAACAGAGATAAATAGGTTTCAGGAGGGTCATTCATGTAATTACATTTAATGCAGTATTGCCTTCTAAAATAAATTCTCTCGGAGTTTCATTAAGTTGAACTTCAGTGGAAGTATAATTTTTAAGGTAGTTCAGTAACATGTTACAGGATACAGATTTGGGGATTAGCTTCTTGAATCATTTGTGGGGGAAACCTCTCTCCTATCTTTTAAGCTCTTAAAAAAAAATATTCCAGAAATTACACATAAAATCTGCTAAATGAAACCAGCATGTGGAGTGGGAAATTATGATCCTATTTGGGGGGGCGGATGTCACTTTTGTATTAGAAAAAATGTTTGTGATGGCATATTTAATGGGGTATGATAAAAATACCCAGCAGTTTTAATATCCTCGTAAAATTTCAGGGTGTTTCCTACTGTCATGTGTGATGGTGCATCCTACCCACACTTGCGCTGAGGGCGAATTTTTAACGTTTTATGGTGGTTGCAAAGAAACACTGAAGGTGGGGATTAATGGTACCCGGCCTGGATGGAGAGAGCTCCATCAGTGCCATGCCCAGCACACAGACCTGTGCCCCCCAGAGCTCTTGGCACGTTCCCTGCCGTGGCTTTGGCCCCTGCTAGCCGTGTTGCCCTGGGCACAGCTGTCAGGGTGGTCCCAGCCAGGCGATGTCCCCTTGGATGGGGTTGCTGTGTTTTTGGGGGGACGGCTAAGGACGAGAGCTGGGCAGGATCTAAGAGTGTTCTCTAGCCTCTTGTCTTTACTGCGTACAAGCGGTTGAAAGTCTACCATCAGGACACTCTGGCTGGTGTCCCCTGGCCTTGGTGTGGACAGATGCTGAGAGCTGTAGCCTGGGCTGAACTGGGATTGCAGCTGCTCGTGGCCCAGTACTTTTTGGGTTGTGGGAAGCTGGTTAAGTGGGCAAAGAAACTGAGTAACAGAGTCCTGTACAACAAGGCTCAGCAGAGGGGATGGTAGGAAGAAATATATGCGCGTCCTCACTTCAAAACTGCATTTTTCTCTCCTAAGGCTGTAGAAGGAGAAGGCAGGGAGAAAGGCAGCAGGGCCATGGGAGAGCACAGGGTTTGGAGGGTGACAAGGAGGAGTGGGAGGAACATAAATGGTGGATGGAGTTGGGTTGTGCTGGGCAGGCTGGAAGGGAGAGGAAGCTGGGGAGGATGGTGATCGGGGAGGATAGAGAATGGCCAGCAGTAAAGTGAGCAACCAGTGAAAGCAGCTGAGGGGAAGCAGATCATTGTCTCCTGGGAGCAGAAGTTCTGCTTCCATGCACCCCAGAAGTTTTTTGTTTAGGTTCTCGTGGCACAGGGTCTGCCCTGCATTGCATTGGCTCATTGAAATATGCGCTCTTCAAAGTAATCATTAATGTCCACTTAAAATTTGGCTGGAAAAGAAACAATAGAAATAAAAACTCACTCCCACGTGTTCTGTGCTAGATCATATATTAAATAAGGGGATGGCCTGTTTTTTCAGGCCATTAGCGCTGTACACACAGAGCTGCCATTCTGTTTGCAGGTGAGAGCGATCATAACAGGAGATTCAGGCACCTCAGAGGTAATTGTGTTCTGCTCCAAAGTACTTGGCTATTCCCACTTAAACCTCACAGATTTTATTGAGATTAGATGCTCAGATACCTCAAGTCAGGCTCCTAAAATAAATTGCAAGCGATAATCAAGAACCACATCCTTTTGCATGAGGGGAGGGGAAACTGAGGCACGGTTAACTCGCTGTGTCACGTGTGAAGTGGTTTGGAGACAATCCTCAGGTTCTGACTCTTGACCTTTAACTAGCAGGCTGTGTGTTTCTCACGCAGAGCTGTAGCTGTCCTTGCTACTTTGGAGACCAGTCTGTCACAGTCCTTACCCAAATCGCTTGGGATCTTGGATCCTGAAAGGTTTTGCGCAGGCGTAGAGCCGGGCGTTCGATGTGAAGAAATTTCGGGTTGGTTCTGTAACTGCACGAGAGAGTGGGAGCAGGACGGGCAAAAGGAGAGACAGGCTTTACTCGTGATTTAAAATGTAGCCTGCAGTGACCATTTGCTCCATCATTTCAGATGCGTTCCTTGCTCTTACGTCTGTATTTACTTGGGGCGGGAGTGTGGATCTCTCAGTATTAGGCAATAGGTATAGAATCCATGTCTCCAGAAAGTTTGCCTCTTTTCCAGCTTTGTAGTTTTTCCTGTATGCTCCCCCCCCATTCCTATCAAGGGAGAAGAGGAGATGTTCGTTCACGTAAAACAGTGGTTCATCTCACTGTTAGAAAAAACAAAGAGACTCTACAGGTCCCTACCAACCAAAGCTCAGCAGGCTTTGCTGTTGTGCCAATATTTTGTAGGGCTTTAACCTTAGCATTTATCATTCTAGCTACCAGCTGAAAAGCACATCTGATAGTATAGCTCTGCATAGATAGTTTTTTGAGATACATACTGAGGTTTAGTTTCATGGTGGAGGAAGGGTTTTTTAACAGAGCTTCAACAGAAGTTGCTAAGATCCGTGTTTCCAAGAAGTTGGTAGGGAGAAAAGAAGGGGTTATAAAAATAAACAGGAGCTGTATTGATTACAGTAAGGGTTTTGTGGACCTTCCCAGGGTGTAGGGGAGCTCTGAGCCTGACTTCTCATGGCCTGCACTCCTGCTGGCTTCCCTGGGCGTTTCGTGTGTGAGAGGAAAGGAGGCCGAGCGCTTTATGTCAGTTTTATATTTTTTTCAGATCAGCAGTAAAATTCCTGTAGCCTTCCCAGGTAATGGGTTTTGTGATGGGAAGCCAGGAGGCAATTTGTGTGGCATCACCAGCCTCGGATGTAACATACTGGTTGCTGGGATAGAAAAGTTCAGAAATGTGTACCATCTCTCCTATCCGTGAGAAGGCTTACTGGCAGAGAAGAAGTTAGGCACAGTCCAGTACACCTTATAAAAGCAGAATTTCAGTGGGCTTGCAAACAAACAAGCAACAAATACCCAAATACCACTTGCCTCAGCTGGAACGAGGCTCCTCTGCCAGCTGTCTTTCCTCCCGTTAGGCTGGGTTGACATATTGGACTTGTTCTCCTGCTAAACAAAGCGTTATTTTCCTTTCTCTCTTTGCCTTTTCCTGACCAGGATTTGCTTTATGGAAGCCAGTGTCGTTGACAGCACCAGAACAAAAGCCAAATGGTCCTTTTACTACACAGGCTGCGGTCATTGTGTTCCGCATGCAAAAGGTGCTTGAACTCCTATAAAGCAGTGACAGTGCCTGCTTACACGCTCATGAATTATCTAACTGCAAGGCATTTTTGCCTCCTTACAGGCAAAGCAGAATTCAAATATGTGTGTGTGTTTATTTTCAGTTTTATGGTGTTTCCTTTAAAGAGAGCAGCTCTAATCCAAGGGTGCAGAGGGTAATGGGGAAGAAACGCATGTGACATTAATTGCTTCTAACGAAGACGGTATTTTTTCCAATTTTTTTCCAGAGATAAATGACAGCGAGAGTCACCCAAGCAGCAGCCACCAGACCTTGAAAGGAACCTCAAAATGGGCTACGTCACTGGAGAACCTCCTTGAAGATCCAGAAGGAGTGAAACGATTTAGGGTTGCTATATTAACTATGGTTATTTATATAAAGCAAAATTAGGATTTAAAGCTGAATGAGTCTTAGCATAGGTGGCGCAGCTGTGCCAGTGCTGCAAGCACGTAGACATGTGTCCTTCTAGATACGTACCCTGAGCAGAGGTGGCAGAGTTGGAGCTGTGGCATTTGCTGAGCTTCTGAGGTGGTGCCTTTTGCCCGCTGCCGCTGCAGCTTGCTCTCGTAAGGCACGTGGGGAGACTTGTGGTTGCACCTTTCTAATCGGATCTATCAGCTGTTGCAAGGATTAACAAGTTACTGTTGGATAAATGACAGTCCTTGAGCCACTGATCTCTCTTGCCAGGCGTTCTTTATCAACTGAGGACTGATGCCATGATCTTTATTCTCATACGTTGTTCTTACTTAAGCAACGAGTTACCACTAACAGCTCCTGAGCCTGAGAACTCTGTGTGGCTCTTTATTCTGTGTTGCAGCAGCTGCACTGAAAATAATTACCCTTAAGTTTAAAATTCAGGCTTGAGGCTTAATTAGGTGAGGGTGGTGAGTTGTTTTTTCCAGGCCTTCTTGCCATATTAGCTATAGGAATAGGAACTACCAGCTTGAGGATGGTTTTGCCGTGCCAAGCACTGATAAAATCATTGAATCACAGAATTGTCTAGGTTGGAAGGGACCTTTAAGATCATCTAGTTCAACCATCAACCTAACTGTGATAAAAAACCATCCCTAAACCATGTCACTAAGCACTATGCCAACCCGTCTTTTAAATACCTCCAGGGGTGGTGCCTCAACCCCTTCCCTGGGCAGCCCATTCCAATGTGCAATAACCCTTTCAGTGTAAAAATTCTTCCTAATATCCAATCTGAACCTCCCCTGGAGCAACTTGAGGCCATTTCCTCTTGTTCTATTGCTTGTTACTTGGGAGAAGAGACCGACCCCCCACTGACTACACTGTTCTCTCAGGGAGTTCCAGAGAGCGAGAAGGTCTCCCCTCAGCCTCCTTTTCTCCAGGCTGAACACCCCCAGCTGCCTCAGCCGCTCCTCATAAGACTTATTCTCCAGACCCCTCATGGGAAATGCACTGGGATAAAATGGTTTCCTGCCAGAATGGTTTGAAAAGTGATGTAAACCAGAATTATAAAAACCACTGTGATTCAGAATTCTTAGAAAAAAAAAAAGTAATCTTGGTGCTATTTAAATCTTGGCGTTATTTAACCTCTAACACTTGAAAGTGAAAACTGATGATCTCAGAGCTATAAATATTTAAGTCATTATTTTTTATAAAGAAATTTAATGTACATTTTTTCCCCATTCTAAAACATGCCTCACTTTTGGAGGAATGTGCTTTGTTTAAACACTGTCTGGAGAACGCAAATACGTCTTCTGCTTTAGTTTACCTAAGTGAATTTATTGCCACTGATGATCGTGTTTGGAAACATTTTTATTTGTAGAGATTTTACTCATTAAAAAATCAGAAAGATACTATATGAGAATCTCAAGTGATCTGTGGCTCTCATTAAAATAGTTCATTATGCTCACCTGCTAATGAGTTCATTTTTGGATTTCCCTTTGAGTAATGACTGTAAAAATGCTCGGGTTATTTAAGGGAGACTGAAGAAACTCTCTTGTTAGTTACTGATATGCACTGAGATTAAAAGCAGCTCATCCTTCTCCTGGAATGTGCTTTCAAAGTGCTGAATATCTGATTGTTTATTTGTGTCTTGGTAGTGTGCAGATGCACTAACGCAGAGGTTCTCTTACACTGGATTATGTAAACTCATGTGGTAGGGCCTAACCGTAGGCGGCTTCTAGTTTTAATAACTGAGTAGGAAGAGAGAAAAACAATTGAGAAATTGGTTCCTAATGTTTGTTTGTTTGTTTTGCCTTTCCCTAGGAATTTTTAAAAAAAGAATTTAGTGAAGAAAACGTTTTGTTCTGGCTAGCATGTGAAGAATTTAAGAAAACACAGGGAAAAAAACAGGTATGTTTCCTAAATGACTTTTACTTGTGAACAAATTTTCCATAGCAGAGCTGGAGCTATAACGTTTCTGTTGCATAACGTGCTTCGTACGACTGCAAATAAGTATATTTGAAGGAATTACACTGAAATCAGGCTGGTGGAATTGTTTGCAAACAAAGCTGGTTCTACTTCAAATCAAAACAAAATGCTAAAATTGTCAGGTTTCCAATGTTTTGAAAACTTTGAACTTTTTGTTGTCGCTTGGGAATAGCAAAAGGTTTAATTCAGTGATGTTGCATCATCTTGCTTGAAAATATGGAAACACTTCATTCAGGACTTCTTTTGAAGCATAGCAGCTATTACATGAAAATATACACCATTGTAATGTTTTAGTAGAACATAAAAATAACAAAGAGCACAAACAAAGGGTTTTACAATACCAAACCGAAAAGTTTTGCCTTCTCAAATTACCAGCTACAAAACAAAAGAAATTGAGGGTCCGTTTCAACTTTTTTGTTTAAATATTTATTCAAATTGATATATACCTGCATAGCATTTTCATTTTCACGAAAGCTATATTTTCCAAGTAGAAAATATTCTATTGGAACTTTTTCAATCAGCCACTTAGAGTAAGTTTTTCCAGCACTTGGATCTCTGTCTACATTTAGATCCACCAGGAGCACAGGATCCACTTTCAAATTTAGGCTTTGAAGCCTATAGTCAGGCCTAAGATATGTACCGTGTTTTGTTTGCTTATTTCTGAAAAGAAAAAAAAAGTTAGTATTTTTTAGAAATTCCATATTTATTTGATCTTTGAGATGAGGATTCTGTAAGCATGAAATGAAGTAATTTCAAAACTCCAACTGAGCATCACTGTCATTGGGATTTAGGAGCCTGACTCTCATAAGTCCTTTTTTTTGAAATCCTACCTTTATGCTTTCCATATGTGTGCAGCTCTTTTTGCCAAAGGGAGCATTTTAGAAGGCAACAAGTGCAAATGTACAGCCCCTTTTGCACTTTTCTGGCCAAAATAAGCAGATTTGGGAAAATGCCATTTAAACCCACTTCAAATGGGACTACACTTGGTTGAGTAATGTCTGAAACGTCAGGGAGGTGAAATCAGGTGGGGGAACTGGACTTCTAGGGGTGTTATAAAGTGCAGGTGTAAGAGAGCCACATCTAGCTGAAATTGTTTCCCAGCAGATTTAAAAAAAAAAAAAAGTAATCCCTGGATTTTCAACAAAACATATTTTTGAGAGGGGAGTCTACTTTCTGTAAATATTCTCTATTTTGTGCTAAAAAAGCATTCCCCTCAAAACAATTAGCTTGTTTCAGTTGTGACTAGTTTTTGGTATTGACAAATCCACCAAAAATACAAAAATAATAATTTTTTGCAAAAAGAGGAAAATGTTTGGTTTGACTGCACATTTTGTAATATTTCGCTCTATTTCAACTTTGCGTCTTTAGCTGTTTCCCTCCATCATTAAGATCCACGCATGCAGGTAGTCTTCAGAAAATTGGGGTATTTTTCTGTAAGATGCAAGGCCTAAAGAGAAATGAAGTAAATGAGACGGGATAAAAGAGGGAACTGTTCTAGATGCCGCTGTGATGGCAGCAGTGTCGGTAGCTGGAGTGAGGCCAGGGGTTCTCTGTTGCAGTTCCAGGTGAGTGGGGTACCATCAGTCCCACTGACCTGGCTCTGCTTCAGCACATGCTGCAGATCTTATTATTGTCCATCTGTGACACAGCATTTCCTCTCTTTTGTCCCCAAATGTCCATACAGCATCTTGGCTGGTATGTTTGATATGCTGGGGTGGGGATCTGGCTATTCTGGATCTCTCTCCCGACTCCATTGAAACCGTTTGCTCTCTGAGCTGGTGAAGCAGAAGTCAGCATCACAGCCCACCAAGCGGGAAAAACCCTTGGCTTTGTACAGGGCAGATGTTTTTTCTTTGTGTCATACAGTGTCCTTGCCAGGAGGTGTGTAGCCTTTCCTTGATACCCCTTGGACAGGTATCAAACTGCATTTTTCAAATGGAAATGAAAGTGGGAAATCCCTCTGTAAGGTCCCACATTTTGCAATGGGATAATAATCATATTTTCCCTTGCTAGGTAATTTCCATCTTTTTAACCATTTTGGGATTGCACATGGTAGTACAGGAAATGGTAAACTGATGTATAGAGATAATAACCTAATAAATTCTTGAGTGAATTGCCAAATGAACGGACAGAGACTTAACCTTAATTATTCAGTACCAATCACCACACAGCACGGTTGATCTGGGGTCTAGTACTGCCAAAGCTATTACAGTCAGCTAGAATAAATGTGCTTTAGAATGACACAGACTTACAGTAAATTTTTATAGCTACTGCTTATGGATGGCTTTGTTTAGATAATTTACAAAGCTAGAAAAAGCATTAAAAATAGAAATCTTTCCAGTGTTTATGATAGCACGAAGCATGAATTTGTCTTCTCAAAGTGGCTCTTTTAGAAATCCCTTCTATTTATCTAATATTATCTATTTATCTAATGTGAGCAAAATACTCTAAAAAAACTTTTGACTTAACTTTATACTCTGCTTCTCATTAGAACTGGTTTACCACAGAAACTGGCTCATAGACACTTAGACTTTTGGTCAGATGAAGCTGATTTCAATTTAACCCAGATCGAATGGGATTTCCTCCCCCTGCCCTCCCCCCATTTTTGAAGTAGAAGACAAACTTCTCATTACTTGACATGAGAGTGTTAGTGTGAGGTTTTTCTTGGTCAGTCACCACCTGGTCAGTGGGTTAAGTATCCATTGTGCCTGGTGCTATTGTCATCCCTTCAGTGTCACCCTGGAGCAGTGTTTGGTTATGTATAGGCTGCTGTACTGAATTTACCAGGCTCATTGAATGTGCTGTCCTTCCCTCATGTCCTTTCTGGTCTTCCCAGGTAGACGCAGGCTCGCCCTGCTCCTGCTTTCTGCTGGTTGCAAACCATCTTAACTGCGTCAGTGCCATTCTGAGACGATATCCCGGGCCTTTCCTCAAAGCTTATTAAATTTGGTTTGGTCATTACTCTAACCACAGTCATGTGGGCTCTGCCTGGAAGCTGACACATCAAGCCAGCCCAGGCAGATCTTGCAAGATGCTGTGCAGATACATCTCCTCCGTCCCCTTCCTCTTGCATGTGACCCACTGGGCAGCCAGGATTGCTGGATCAATCAATTGGGAACAGAAGGAGTGCTGGCAAGAAGAAGCCAGGCTCTTGGCTGTTGTGTTGGCTCTAGACTAGTGGCTGAGTCAGGAGAAGGCAGAAATGGAGCTCAGACCAGACCGCTTCACCAGCCCGTGTTTGTTTTCCCTGTTCTTTTCCTAACACAAAATGCAGGGGTGTTTCAGGGAGCCGGGGGGGTTTTCAGCATCTGCAGAGCTAGGCAGTGAGCAGGCTACGTTACTGGTCTAGGCAGGGTTTAGATGGACTGGATTCATCCTGTCTTCTGCAGCACGGAAACACAAACTCCTCCCTCAGCTCAAGACACATTTCTGTATTTTTTTTTAAAAAGGATATTCTTTCTTTATCATTCCTCTACAATTGAAGTTAAAATAGGAATGTATTTTTTAGTGAAGACAGAGGAAGGACTTATGTCAAGTCCACTTGTAGCAACGAGCTGCGCTATTGCCCATATGGTCCTCATCTTAGGACACACAATTACTAAAATGGCAGTGGTATTTATAAGTGAGTAAAATTTAACTTTAAATATTTTACTGGAGATAGTCATATGCTGTTGTGTTTGGACTGTTAATGAAATAAACAACATGTCCATTGTGCTGCTTCCCAAGGTTTAAATGTTTCTTCTCCTGCAGCTGAGCTTTAAAAATAAATCACAGATTGTCAGAAACAACAGGGACTCTCTTCAGCTATTGCTAAAACCCACCAAAATACCCATGTTGAGAAGTTTTGCAGAGAACAATTTCCGAACAAAGTACACCTATTCAAGAGTTTCTTCTGCCGCTTCCCACGTGGAATGTGACAGCGGTTAAGCAGGAATGGGTAATGCTGCACAGCTGGTAACTGCTGGAGCCTGTTCTGATGAGCATCTGGGACTTCCATTCACCTCATTTGGGAACCACACATGCTTGAGAGCTGCATTTGACCTTAGGAAAGGAAGTGGGAAAGAATATTGTATCTACTTGAAATGGTGAAGGGGATTTCTGTAGACAGAACTTCATACTCCAAATGGGAATTTGGCACGCATGCTGGGGCGAGCACACAGATGTAAGTGAAAAGTGCCAGAAATCCTTTAATAACCACCTGTGAACAAGATCCCAGTTTAAGTGTTGTTTAAATTCCAGAGTAGAGTCCCCCGTGCTGAGGCTTTAGTTTCAGGCTGATGCAGAACCAAGAATGCCACCCACTAAACAGGGAACATCACTGTCTGCTCTGCTTGAGCCTGGCTCTCCCTGAATATTATCGGGGGGATGTATAAACATACTGGCAGCTTTGACTGTACTTTCTTTTAAAAAAATAATAAAATACTGTAGTTAAATGGATGCTCTACCTCTGGAGCATAGATGGCATGTAAAAGTTGTTCCATGTGCAGCAGAACAGTTTCCCCGTTACGATAAAGTCTGGTCTCCTGGGTCTCTCCAGCGACGCCCTCTCCCTACGACAGCACTTTCACTTCCTTTCTTTGTCGTTCTTCCCCACAAAATCCAGAGATCCTCCTCATTTCACCAACCTCCCACACAATCTTCTTGTCCCCGCCGTGTTCTGTAAACTTCCTTGTGGTACTTCTAGTTTCGTGTTTCCCCTCAAGCCTTGCTCTCTGCTCTTTCTCCTCAGCGCCCAGCCTGCTCCTGTGTTCCTTGGCCAAGCAGCACCTTGTGTTGTGGCTGATGTGAAGCTATGTGTGCATTGATTAGCCAGCCACTAATTACATGCTGGCTGTTCCAAGTAGAATAGATAACTTTTAATGTATACTGCAGCTTTTCCCTTGGTGCACATGCTGCTTTTTAACTTCCTTTCCTTTCTCTCGCCCCTCTTTTCCATTGAATCAGGAGGAGGGTAATTATTTCTTGGTCCTTTTCCCCTCTCTTAAATATGGTTGAAACTGGACAGCAGGTTCAAAAATGGTTTAGGCAGGACTGACAGACAGTACAGTCACTTGTGCTTACTCATGTGATGATAGCTAAAGGAACCTTTATTGTGTCTGCGTTAGGGTATTAACTTTACCAATTAAAGCAGTCACACCTCTGATCAATTGGATTAATTACTCATTTAGAACAGACACAGCTGACCGAGTCCTCCCTGATCTGTGAAAGTGAAAAGATCAGAAGTTGTTATAAAAGACTTCATTGTGACCTAGTGCACTTGACACATGATGTTTTACCTGTCGGATGAATAGTCGCTATTAAGAAGGAATACTCCTGGAAAATGTGTGTCCCCCTCAGCAGTGAGAGAGTTAACTCTTGAGGCCCTGTGAATTGTCAAACACATGTAGCTTTTCTTCTAATTATCCCCAAATGTTGATTCTCAGCTGTAAAACATGAAAGAAATGCTGTGACTCCTTCGTGGGCAAGAGTTTAAATGCTTCCTTCTTCAAGCCCACTTCCCGTCAAAGGCACAGCCTGCTGGTTGGCGCTGGTCTGGAGATGTGGTTGCTCATTAAGTGTGCAGTGGGGAACACAGACAAGTGCCTGTGGCTCATGATCGTGCAGTGCCTGCTGCTGCACAGGACTTGTTTTCTCAGAATTGTAGAATGGTTTTGGTTGGAAGGGACCTTAAAGACCATCTAGTCCCAACCCCCCTGCCCTGGGCAGGGACACCTCCCACCAGACCAGGTTGCTCAAAGCTCCATCCAGCCTGGCTTGAACACCTCCAGGGATGGGGTATCCATCCTGGGCAACCTCAGCTGGTGTTTCACCACCCTCAGAGTGCAAAAATTCCTCCTGATATCTAATCTAAATCTCCCCTCTTCCAGTTTTTAGTGTGCAGAATTCAGACTGCAGCAGGGGAGCTTGCTTCCTGCCTGGCTCGGCTCTCTTCTCCCCCACTGGCTCTCTCTTATCCGATCTTCTGGTGAAGGTAGAGCTTGCATTCAATTGAAATTCGATGCAGAGGATTGTGGCCACTTGTTTACTGCTTTGAAGCTCAAAGATGCTAGGTAGGGTCAAAATGTTATCGCTGTTGCTGGTTTATCAAGAGACCACTGAAACAGGATTGCTGAATCAGGGCAAACAGTAACAAACTGCTTTATGCAAGTCACACCTTCGCTTACTGATCAGCTTCCAGAGGTTCTTGAGAGTTTTATCTTTATCATTAGCCAAAAAAATACTTGTTGGGTTTTTTTTAATCATGTAGCCGGTGTTGAATGTGAGCTGCCAAGGTAAAAACGTAGCAACTATTATAATAAGGTTGTTTATCAGCAGCACTAACTTTGCTTAGTTTTGCCTTGCAGTAGGAGTGAGTTTCCACAGTGCTTTGTCCCCCTGGGTTTGTTGCACATACCGGTTATCTGTTAGTAAAAACAGTTTTCTAAATAGTGAAGACAAGGCCTGGTTGGTGGCACTGAGCATTTTTACACTGGATTCTCAGATTCAAACGTCACAACCTGCTGTTTAACCGAAGTGCCAAATACTGGTAGCTTCCACTAATGTCAGTGCAGTTGGCCTGCAGAGATGTTCTTCCTCCAGTACAAATGAATATATACAAATAAGGTAATCTATGCGTATTTGTTTTGTTTCTTGTTTTCTCTTTTAATTCGGACTATGTTTTGGTTTTAAGATGTGAATCTCGAGAAGCCTAAACCATGACAGTTACCCAGAGCGGTCTCTAATAAAACATTAACAAATATGGAGAATATTCCCCCAGCAAATCGTTCTGTAAATAAATATTTCCTTTTGCAGATGCAAGAAAAAGCTAAAGAAATTTACATGACTTTCCTGTCCAGTAAAGCCTCCTCCCAAGTCAACGTTGAAGGGCAGTCCCGTTTGAATGAGACCATTCTGGAGACACCTCACCCTCTCATGTTTCAGAAGCTCCAGGACCAGGTAAAGTTACTTCCTTCAAGAACAGAGTTTATTTAGTTTTTATCTGCTTTTAATGGACTCTGGTTTCTAAGCACAAGCTGGTGTATGGAAGTTGGGAATGTGCCTTTGCTACCGTGTGACATGGATTGAATAAGTAGGCATGGAGCTGGGTTGTTTCCATATTGGGGATATTAATGCAGCCTCTTTGAGGGTGGAGGCACTGTACCTCAGGTTCTTAGCCCCATCTAATTAGCACCAATTAGGAGACTCCTCTAATTCCGGTTCAGGGCTTTCCTGGAAAATTGGATGAAGTTTTCTCCTGGGTTCTTCTGCCAGTAGGTTGAGAATCACCCAGCTGACTAACCTTGTGCCTACGTTTTCCTGTGTATTCACTTGCGCTGAGTCATTGCTGATGTTTGTTTCCATAGTTGCCACTGGTTTCCTTGAGAGCTCAAGATTCTTCACTCTGCTTTGTTTTGGTATTTATATTGATATGAATATAATGCAATTTCCTGAAAAGCTTCATCTTTTGTACCACACAAAACTTAGGAGTTGGTCTCTGCTTTGCCTTTTCTTATAGGACTTGGGAGGTCTGGTAGAAATTAGGTGACCTTTTGCAGGCATGTCTTTTGGCGGTAAATTTTCTTGATATTTAGCTTATTTTTCTTGATACTTAGCTTTTGAAGCAGAAGCTGTAAAGTGAGTCATTCTTATCTGCAGCTTTCCAGCGCTTGCAGTCTGTACTATTTTTTATTTCTGTACAATCCTCAGGACTACCTGTATTTTCCATTTGGCTCTTTTATGGAGAAACAGCACGCTGATATAAATAGTGTTTTTAACCCATTTCACGTCACGTACTGAATACGTTAGTTGGGCACTGGCTGGGTCAGTTGAAGTGGTCTAAGGAGCTAAGGCTCTGCTGTCTTTGAGGCAGGTTCCACGTCACTAGCAGTGGAAATGTCTGGAACTTGATGTGTAGGAACGGAATCCTTCATGGATGAACTTCTGATCTGGGGAAAGGGAAGGAAAATGTTCTGGTAAATCTAAGCCCTGCAGTTCAGGGTGGGTGATTGTGAGAGTGAAGCTGGGGAGACTAGTGGAATTAAAAAGTTTTGCAGATGAGCATGCACCTGAACAGCCAGGGATTAGTAATACCTGAACTGGAAACACGCTAGACCAGTGGTAGAGGAATCCCACTAGTGTGGGGAGAAAGTCTGTGAACTTTTAAAACCAAATGCAGAGCATTTATGGGTCGTTATAGGTTTCCACTGCTTGAAGCTTCTGTTTATTGCTGTGAGATAATAGTTCAGGAAGAGTTATGGTCTTCTCTAGCTTTCAATCCTTATAAAGTTATGAACAGTGGTGTAATTTGTTCTCTAAAGAACACTGTTAACTACTGCTGGCACTGTGTGTCTGAAATATAAAAAGGCAGAGCTTGAAAGCCCCAGACTGGTTTACGACGTTGCTGGTAACTAGCATTTCAATTCTCCAAGACTCACTGGTTTTAATGGGGCTACTTGTGGGGGTGCAGTTTGGTGCTCATGGGGTGCCCTTGAACTAATAGCTTGGAGGCAGTTCTTCATGCTGATGGAAGTGTTAAAGTGGTTCACAGAAATCTGTACATTTCAAAATATTATGGGGCAAATGTTCCTGCTCCACAGAGACGATGAGAGGAGGGAAGGGAAAACGAGGATTCTGCTTTTGCACATGATTATAAAATCTGTCTGTTCTGTGCATTTGGCTGACCGGACTCCAGAAGACTTCGATCTTAGAGGGCTCTTTCTCTCAGAGTTCTTGACACTGACTTAATGATGTTTTAGCAGGTGATGTCTTCCTTATATTTTTTTTTTTTTTCCCTTGAGCTAGTTGGATAAATGTAATTGTATTGTAGTTAGCCAACACCAGGAGGTGTAATTTGACTTTGCTTAACTGCATTGATTTGGGTCTACCTGGAGAGGGTGTTTGGGGATTTTTAGTCTTCCAAAATGTGGCTTATAATGCAAGATTTCCACTGTTTTAAACATGAACTTAAATTTTCAAATAACAAACAGCAGTTAGTAAAATAGTACGTCTAATTTGTTTGCAAGGGGAGTATTGCAGGAAACACACAGATAAGAAGAGTCGAGTTTTGTGTGTTTGCCTTTGTCCAGGCTCCTTGAGGATGTGAAATGAAAAAGCAGTTTGAGATTATTATTATTTTTCCTCCTAACAAACAGTTGTATTACCCAGTTGTACTATCAGTTAAAAGTGAGGCCTGTAAAGGTAAAGCTCCAGTTATCCACACGTGGATTATCTGCACACGCAGGTCAGAATCCAGAAATTCCTCTTGGAAATTTAGTTACTCTGAGTACCATAAAATGTAATCAGTCATGAAGCATGACTCAGAGAGGCTCCGCCAGGGAAATAACAGGCAGAGGGTGATGGAGGCTTTGGTTTTGCCTCAATTATAGTTTTGAGGTTTACTTTTTTCCTCTGTTTTGAGACCAAGCAAAATATAGTCCTGACCTCGACACCTGAACAGATTCCAGGCTCCTTTTGTTTTCAGAAAATGCCAAATGAATTCTAGGGGTTTTTTTTGGTCTGAAATGGGTATAAATAGAAGAGAAAGCAGTTGTGTTGAGGGGTGAGTGTAAACTGCAGCCCTGGGAGAGAAAAGGTGTACTCCTTGCTGACTTCATGCATCCATGGTGGCTATGGGAATAATGGCAGGTCTTGGACTAGTGAAAAGCCTGATGGCACAAGTTTAATCCATCATAAACTTTAAACCACATTTTAACTGGCAAATTGCATCTGTACTGGATTAGCTTTTTGTGGGAGGTACCTACAACATTTCTGATGCAGCCTGAAACCTGTCTTGGCATTGGGTTGTGTAGTAATCTGAAAAGGACAGAAGGATTGGTGGAAGTTTAAGGAACATTGGTTAAAACAGTTGTTTCAGTCTAGATTCAGTTTGCAGTTTCAGTATTTGTGTAAAGTATTTAGAGGCTTTTCCTAATTATCCAATGCTCTGCATGTATAATGAGCTATTCTAATGTTCAAGAGTAACTGCAGTCAGAAGGTGCCTAAAAGGTACCTCTTTTTCTTCAGCTCTGCTTCGTCCCTCTGAGTATCTTCCAACTACCCTGCCAGAGGACACCCTGGCTTGGTTTTGGTGGCTCTGCAGAGCTAAAGCTGCTACGGCAGGGGACCAGGTCATGTCCTGATTCTTCACACGTGTGGTTATCTGACCACCAGCTGTAAAACCCTACCTAGACACCATGGTGTGTGACCTCCCGCTTTTCCGTATTAGGTTTTCAAAGTTGGCTGTTGTGAAAACCATTATCTGATTCTTACACTAGCATGGATGTTACTGCAAAACAGTGACCGTGGAACAGCGACCGTGGCTGTTTGCAGCCCCTTTGAAGAGTTTGAAGTGTATTTAAATGTCATGCTTTTTAGTAATGCTTTGGTACTAACAGAACAAAAATACATTAGAGTTCATATACTGTCTTTCTCATCTAAAATCTAGTTTTACTTAGGTCATTGTTTTTGTGTTTTTTTCCCCCCTCTTACCAGATATTCAACCTCATGAAATACGACAGCTACAGCCGCTTCTTAAAGTCAGACATATTCCTAAACCATAAGAAGTCTGAGGAGCAAGAGGAGAATTCACCAGAGGCTCAGACTGCAGCCAAAAGAGCATCAAGAATTTACAACACATGATGCAGTGAATCTCTTCAGGAGAGGCAATAGATAACTAAATTACACTCAGGAACAGTCTAGGTTTATAGCAGTTGCATTTAGGGCTTGAAAAGCTCAAAACCTTCTTAGGAGATACTTACCTTCTTAATTGCTTGAATGACTAATTGTTTTTGCATGATAGCTAATAACCAAACACCCGTGGAAAGACTGTTTCTTAGCTAAAAGGCTGAGGTATTCCTCCATAACATGAATTGCATTTCATATTTCACAAGTTAAAAGGCTTTCAATTTTTGTATTTTCTTTTATGAGGCACCATGACGATGAGAAATGGGAGAGAGAGTGGTGGTTATTTTTGCCTTGTAGTTTTTGTTTGTGACCGGCTTTAAATCCGGAATTGCTGGGAGAAGCTATTGAGGAGTGCATTTCACATTGCTTTGTGGATGAGTCATTCACAGCAAACTTAATCATGAAGGGACAGCGTCTTTCAGGGTTAAGTTCAGTAGAATTCCATCCCTTCCTATGTAACTTTTCTTTCAAGGTGATAGCTGTTTTGCTTTGCCTTTGTTGTTGAATCAAAACAGTTCTCTAGTCATTATTTTAATTTTTGTATTTCTTAAATTTCCCCCTTTTTTTTGCAATAGACAATCACCTTCTTCAGAGGATGGAATGACCTGTATTCCTTTGGGAGCAAAAGCTCTCAGATAGAGGGAATCTCTGAAGAAACTTCTAACAGCCATTAGAAATACCCCGCTCTGGGCACACTGATTTCAGCGAAGCCTGACCAGGGCATGCCCTACCTGTAATATCAGTGTCCGATGCCAGTATTGGGAAGCATCTGGGCTCTCCTAGGTCCTCCGAGCAACCCTGCTCTGTGCAGCAAGAATACTTTGACAAAGGGCTGACCAACAAAGTCTGGCTTTGTTTTTACTAAAATCACCTGGCCTGATTTTGTTTGTCCTAGAGAAGTCTTTCAGGGTTTCTTAATCGTAACTTTTGATAGCTGCAGCGGAACGAGGGGTTGAGGTTGTGGTTTAGCCATTCTCACATCAGGCTTGAGAGGAAGGGGAATTTCTTTCTGCCCAGAGCAATCAAAGATGAAATGTCAGAGAGGTAAAAGTAGATGCTCCTGTTGAGTCTTCCGTATTGCCCAGAGACTGTGTCAGTGCTTTTCAGCACATTTTGGCATACCATTTTTCATGTGTTTTTGAATTAATTCACAGCAGTGTTACTAAATTGCAGTTTAAATTGGGAAAGCCGATTAGCTACATGCTCTATTTACAAGCTTCGCAGGGTGTAGTCTGGCTGTTTCACATTCATTATTTACTCTCTCTTGGTTTCTTTGCACTGCTTTTCTTGAACTTTTGTTTATGTGCTGGCTAATCTAAATGCACAGTTAGCTTTTGATCATTTTATAGTTCTTTTTTTGTTGGAAAGGCCAGATATGTTTTATTCATTACTGTTGCTATCAATGTTTTAAAACTAAGTCTAAATTGTATTTTTTGAGGATGCAAACTCACTTGGTAGACTTGATTATTTCTTTTAACTCTGAGCCACTCTTGCAGGTAACGTGTAAAGAAAATTGTTTCCGTGGGCTCTTCCCTAGTGAGATGTAAGAGTGGGAACGGGAGTTCTGATTCTTCCCCCAGAGCTAAGTGACCTGCTCATTTTTAGGAAGTCAAAGTGCCTCTGTATGCATGTCTAAGATGTAATTCTCCTGCACTGAGTTTATTTTCCTTTTATGCTCTCAAAAGGCTTAATGGTGAAGTCACTATCTTGCTTCAGGCACTTTCGGTGGTATTTGACCTCATGCTTACGTTGTATTTCAATGTTTTGCTGAATAGGAAAAAAGTTAACACGTAGGTGAATCCTTTTATTGTGATGGGGCCTAGGAAATGGGACCATCCCATTCTGGACTTGCCAACTATTTGTAATCTCAGGATTACCTGTGCTGAAAATTCACTGTAACAACGAACTTTTAACACCTACCACAGCAGAGGATGGAACTTCTGAGACCATTGAAGTCCTTGGGCGTGGGCTGCTTAAGCGCATTTAGGAGCTGGGATTTGTCTCTTCCCATTTGTCTCTTAGTGATACAGAAACATGCAGGATGGGGACCTTCATGGGAGAAATGCAGGATGAGCTCTTACCACATTCATCACATGGATGCACAGTAGAATCATTTTTAATCATATTGATTTTAAGAATGCATGAGTAAGGGACAAGAGTCTTTGACTATCACGTTTAAAAATAATAGTAACAAAAAATAAAACCAGGAGCTGTATGGACAATGGTAGGGCATTAAAAAGAGAAAATACTCGTTTGTAGCTGCTTATAATCAACGTTCCTTGGCAATATGCTCCCTGTCAGATACTGTATTATTTGCTTGTTCAGAGCACTTGCCCCATAGGAGTAGACACAAAGGTGCTTTACACTACTACCAACTGAAAATTACTCATATGGAAATGTATTTTTTAGCAGCATCTCAGTGCCTATGATGTTTATTTCAATACCTACGATGTTTCTAAGCTAATATACCTAAATCCTCAAAATTCTTGATCTTTGAATTGCTCTTTTGCCTCAGCGGTAAAAAGTTTGTTGCCCCATTGGGTGTCTTATTTGTGGTGTCTGGTTTTGGTTTGTTTTTTAGAAGAAAGCCAACAACTAGACTTGCAAAGAGCAGAAATCAAAGTGGTTTTTTTTCCTATCCATTAGATGTATTTTCCAGTAAAAGAGAAATCAAGGTAAAGCCGTGCAAGCAGATGTCTGTATATACGTGGAGAAGGTTATTTTGCTTCTATTGATATTATCACTGATCAAATTTAACTTTGTGAAATATGTGACGTTTTCTCTATGTGGCGTAGAACAAATCGCACAGGCAGAGAAAGATCAGAGTTTCCCTGTGAGTGAACCCTGCCTTCCAGGAACAACTGCAAACCTCGCGTGGGACCTCAGGCTGTGAGTGGGTACTCCGAGTTGCTTTAGGTAGAGGTTAAAGATAGGATCTGCTCCTTTTCATAGAACTCACACTGAAGGTATGAGCACAAAATAGCAAGCAAGAGAAGTTTCATGCCTGATTGCATGTCTTAAACTCTACCCTGTTGTGTGTTTCTCAGCTAAAAATTAAAATATTCTACAAATAGACCAAATCTGTGTGCTGACAGTTGTTTTGTTTTGAACACAGTTTGGGCCAAGTTCACTTCATATCCCATAGTTATCCCATTTTCTGCTTTTAGTCCCCATTATGACAGTTCCTTACATTCTCTCAGAGTGTGTTTTTCTCTAGGAACATTGGAAGATGGGATGAAACTGTGGGTTTCACTTCCGAATGATCCCTTGTCTGAACAGATTGCACCTGAACAGAAGATGCTTCTTGTACCCTCTTCACCTCCTCCCGTTTCTTTGTTCCCATTGCATCTCTTCCATGGCACTTGCTTCAGGTTGCAAATGTGGAGAAGGAAGGTTTGAAAAACCATAAGGAGGGAGAGAAAAAGGTTTGAATGTTCGGGTTTGGATAACAGTTCAGAACCTGCTTGTATTTTTACTGAAGATCCAGATTGATTTTAAGTGGGTAGCGTTTCCATCTGGGTTAAAAGCTAATTAGGTCTGTGATGCAGAGAGAGGTCCCAGATCGTTCTATGATTCGATGACTGTGGCTCAAAGCTGAAAAGGGATATATTCCCTCTTTTATAAATTGTTTATAACTTTCTTCATCCTAAAACAGAGCAGAAAGACTTACAAAGTCACCCAGTTTTGCCAAATATCTGTCCCGTGACACACCAGAAGAGTTGTTTACACGATAGTGGCCATTTCCCTGTCCCAGAGACAGTCCCTCTTGTTTCAAATCCAACGCAGCTGATGTCCAAGGGCATCAAGCGCCCTTTTGGCACAGCCACAGCTGACAGCGAGCTGCGGGGCATCCTTCACCCGAAGGGTCTGTGTAACTGGGCTGTGTTGCCGCTGCCTGACTCCCGATCGCTCTAATTTAGGAGCTTTATGATAATGAAGTGCGAGATGCTTTTCATCAGTGCCACTGCTCACATCTTGGCTGATGAGAAGAGCCAAATCCATTCCAGTCGGGGGTTAAAAAGCGCCCAGTACTAAAGGGCTTGGGATGGGGGTGGGGGGAGAAATAGGGATTTTACAGAATGTGGCTGCTCTCCGGATAAATTAAATAATGGCCAGATTTAACAGCACCCTCTCCTGGTTCCTGGCAGAATAACACGTAAGGGTTTTGATCTGAGTGGGGCTGCAAACACAGGAATGTCACAGCTGCCTCTTTCCTCGACCGTGATGGACTTGGTGGGCTTTCTGTAGGCAATAAATGCAGCTAAGTTAAAATGCTGCACTAAAATACTAAAACGTCCCTGTTTTTCATTAAAGGCAGTTGGTTTTGCTTTGATCTAAACTTTACAGGGTCCCGAGTATAAGAAGACTGATTGAAATTGCTTTGGAAGCTGGCACTGCAGAGCAGATAATGCCCTCAGCCTCCTGAGCATACGTACTTAGGGCTACAGACGACTTCAGAAAAGGGCGAGTGGCGGTTCCTGCCCCCAGCCCTGTCCCTGTCCCGGCTGTGGGCCTTGGAATCGCTCTGGCTGTTGGTTTCCGAACCGGAGCGTGGCTACAGCAACCCCTCCGTGTGTCTTTTCCCCAAGGAATGAATCCCAGGTCTGTCCGTGAGCCATTCTGCCTGGCTGGACCCCGCAGCCCCGGGGGGAGCCGTGGTGGTCAACGAGGTTTCTGCTGGTGGGAGCAGAGCTCCACTTCTATCGGCGCTAACAGATGTGGTTTCTGTTTCAGTCAGGCCTATCTCAGCTGTCCGGGGGATGTGACTGCTGGCGAGCGTTTGATTAGATAGATTTCAAGTGGTTTTCCATGTCATTAACAAAAAGAGGTGGGAACTTGAAATATTTGAAGAAGTTATTGCAGCACTGAAGCTCTCCCAGCGTTACAAAAAATGTACTCGCTTTGAGGTAAGTTAAAGCCTTTCAGGTTCTTTTCCAAGCTACAGCCCAGAGGAACAGCCTAACATAAATTTTTCTCAGTTCCTGTTCTGTATTTACTGACTTCATAAATTTTCCATGGTTTGAGTACCAGGTTTAGACGTTCTTTCGCATCCACAGTACACACAGCATAAAAATGGCCTTTTTGCAGACCCAAAATGCCACAGAGATGGACCTGACAGTGAAGAACATAGAGGACAAGCTCGATGTCCCTTTTTTAGCCTGCAAAGAGATACTGAATGATATGAAATCCCCAAAAATTGAAGGACAAAAGACAACACTGCTACAGCTATGGCTGAGACCGAGTACCTCGGTACGTGACCAAATTGCAGGGGCAGAGCTTGGGAGAAAGTCGCTCCCCAGATGAATGGGAAGTCCAGTTCTGCTGCTTTTCATGCACTATTCTGCTACCCACTGTTAAAAAACAGGATTCTCAACATCCCGACCCGGCTACTTGGCAAATCCACAGGCCTGGAGAAAACCTCTTGGATTAAAATTACAAGCTACCATGTAATGAAGATAATTGGGCTCACGAAGCAGCTGCCACTCGCGCCACATCTTTGACACCATTTCTCGTTGAGGAAGTATGAAATTTCCAGGGCTTTTTTAGAGCGAGGCTTTCATCCTGAAGCCAGAGGAGTACCAGCCGCGTGTTTCACCCTTTCATCCCTTCTCCCCACCCACTTCCTTTTTCTACTGCAGAGAAATAAGTGAACTCTTTGTGATCTCTGCTTTCGGAAGGTTTCATCTCCCGAGCTGCTTAATGGATTATCAGCGGCGTCCCAGCCAACAGATGGCTGGAAGTGACAGCAGCGCTGCAAAGAATTAAGTAAATTATTTCCATCTCGGGATCGGTCTCGTTCACTACGTTATGTCGCTTTTAAGCATTTTCCATCCACTCGGATGAATATTTGTGCATCGTTTACGGAACGCGAACAAAAATCTCTCTGAAGCAAAATTTCCAACCTCAAGGCAACTTGTTATTTTTGGAGTCATCATTAGGCCTTGGGCAAAGACTTAAGGGAAATCTTATCCTCTGTAGTTGGGCCAATAACACTGTAAACTTAAAGATGAACTGTCTTTTTCTGAGCTCAAGATTAGGCAAGGAACCAAGCTCTCACTGAGCCACTAGCAGCCATTGGAAAAACTACTGAGTGTGGCAATTTTTTTGTAATTGTTTGTGTTTGTTAGTTTGACTCTTTTTGCTCTGGTTTGCTAAAAAATCCCTTTCATGTGCAAGTGTGGAATGTTCTTCTGTGAGAGGAGAGCTGCCAAAACCTGAATCAGTCTTTTTTTTTTTTTCTTCTTTCATTTCCCCCCCTACACACACACTTCAGAAGAGAGGCTATAAGCTAAAAAAGAAATGAGAATGTGGAAGTGATGAGTTTTTTCAGGGCTCAGCGTTTTCAAAGAGGGATGCCCAAGGGTGCGACCGACCCCCAGCAGGGTGGATGGAAAGGGAAAGCCGCAGAGCTGAGGGCTGCCAAGAGTAGCTTGTGTTCGAGGTTATGCTGTTAAGGTCCAGCTGTCCTTGTGTACATAACTGGTGTCCCAGTAAAGGTCTCAAACTGGATAGGAAAGGAGGGAGGAGGAGGGGAATCAGTCTTTATCATCTGCTAAATAAAATTGAGCTGGCCAAAGCAGCGACCGAAGTGATGTAGATGAAGAAAATGGGCACTAGTCTGCATTCAGAGTGGTTTTGGGTTTGGTCATTTGAAATGACTGATGGGCCCCAGACTGTCAGAGCAGGGCAGCTGTACCGACACTGGGAAAACTGTTATTCACCGTCATTTCTTAATTTGCCCACGGATGAGCGCAGCTGGGAACGAAGGTCTCCAAAAGCATGACGTGGCTGTGTCCTGCCACCTTCCATTTAACCCATGGGGCACCAATCTTGTATTAAGCAGCATCTTGCTTCGAGGCACTTCTTGCTTCACCCGGTTGGGAGGTTTATGAGCATCTGGGCTGCAGCGGAAGGAAGCACCCACTTCCAAGGTGATTTGCAGGTCTCACACCCACCCTCTCCTCACTCTCTGTGGTCTTCACCCCACCCCTTCGTCCCTCCACATCCACCCACACTGCGATTATTACTTTTTTCCCCCTTCAGAGCTTATAAACACAGTGTATAGCAGTGGTTGTACTTCTGGAGGGCTGGTGGATCACAAGCCCTCCTAGATGCCCTATAAAAATTGCCATTTTTCATCACAGGAAAAACGCAGTGCTGGGAAGTAGTAGTAATTATCACTGAGCTTCTCAAAAAAAAGAGGAAACCATGATTCATAGTAATGGGGTCATCACTGTTTTCCATTGAAGAGCATGTTAACTTGTTACAACATGTAACCTGTTTCATGATTATTTTTTTTCCTAACACTCAGATGAATTGCACAGCTCTGGTGCATTCATGGACCTCTGCGGTAGCCAGCAGTGAGGATTTTGCTAGCCACCCGCTGGCTCACAGCACAGGCACGTGGCAACGTGAAGCATGAAGGGGGGGCCTGCGGGAGGGATAGGAGGAGGGGTAACGGTTTTAAACTGAAAGAGGGGAGATTTAGATTAGATATTAGGAAGAAATTCTTCACTGTGAGGGTGGTGAGAGCCTGGCCCAGGTTGCCCAGAGAAGCTGTGGCTGCCCCATCCCTGGAGGGGCTCAAGGCCAGGCTGGATGGGGCTTTGAGCAACCTGGTCTGGTGGGAGGTGTCCCTGCCCAGGGCAGGGGGATGGAACTCAATGATCTTTAAGGTCCCTTCGAACCCAAACCATTCTATGAACAGGAGAAAGTTACAATACCCTTTCCCAGGGTATGGCTGGTTTTTTTTCTATTTTGCAATATACAGAAGCCATGTAGAAAACTTGTTTGTACTAAACAGTCCTTCTTCAGAGACCAGTAAGGAGTTAAAGCGCAGTTCAAACAGATGGGTCACAGCACACCCTCAAATTTAAAAGGATGCCCCCACATACTATGCTTATCTGATGAACTGAGGGAGCCGGAGAATTAGATTTGCTTCAAACTGGGCAGTGCTGGACCTCAGACACCCCTGAGGAAGATCCCTGGGAAAGCGGGAGGGTGCCCGGCAGAGCCGCTGCCTGACCCTGCTCCTCTTGAACAGAGGCACTCTGAAACGGGCCTCTGGTCGACCTCCACTTCCCATCGCAGCACAAGAGGGACGCTGTCTCACGGGGCGGAAGATACTGGTCAGAGCTTCAGCAACGTGGGCGGCTTCGCAGAAAGCGTGTGAATCACGGCTTGTGCTGGTGAGTTCCCCGGGAGTCGTGGCCGTGGGGACGGGGCAGGGCTCGGGGCTGGTGGAGTGACTGTTGCCTTGGGAAGAGAGCCGCTTTAAAAATAAGGAGAGGCTTCTTCTTGTGGGTATTTTTGTGGGGTTTTTTTGTCTGATTTTTTGCCAGCCAAGCTAGAAGCTAAGGTCTTAGTTTATTCCTGCTGTAGCTGTGCTGACACAGATGGAGCTACGGCAAAAGTACATTTGTCTGCACCTTGCAGTGAATCGTTTATGGGAGCCTGGACATGCTGCAGGTTGGCACTGCCACGGCCACATTTGCTAGGTATGACCTCCAAATGTGTGTTCCACCGATCTCATTTATTTCTGCAGATAACAGCACTAATTTTAAAGCGATTTAATCAGGTGACAGCTTTTGCATCTGCTGCAGGTTTCATTACATTAACACCATTAACAGATTTGCATTTTAGGGACCTGTCTTAGATGCCTGTTTGAATTGACAGAAGCCAGGGATGCAGTCGCCACCACTACATTAATGCTGGGATTTTCCGAGGCTCGAACAGGACCTGAAGCTGCAGCTGGAGCCGGGGATGGATCGCGCCGCACGCTCTCCTTGCCCTGCTGTGGGCCAGAAGGTTGGATCTGCCCTATGGCCAGCTTTTGTGTTTCCCAACACATCTTGGGAAACTTGGTTGTAAGAGAACACCAGGATCATCATAGAATCATCATAGAATGGTTTGGGTTGGAAGGGACCTTAAAGATCAAGTTCCAACCCCCTGCCCTGGGCAGGGACATCTCCCACCAGACCAGGTTCCTCAAAGCCCCATCCAGCCTGGCCTTGAACCCCTCCAGGGATGGGGCAGCCACAGCTTCTCTGGGCAACCTGCTCCAGAAGGCAGAACACCATGGCAGGAGGGTGACACTGACTGAGAATCAGTGGGGGGAAAAAAAGAAAAAGAAACAACCCATAATTTTTAATATTCCACCATCACCCTCCTGCGTGACACCCCCTCCTGCGCCAGGTCGCGTTCCCTCCTGCCCGGACACGGGGCTGGGAACCCCCAGCTCTGCTTCTCTCCGAGCTCTGCGTGGGGTGCGGAGGGCAGAACCCCCACAGGAAGGGGACACCCGTGTCCCCCCTGTGTCCCCGGGGTCCCCCTTTTCCCGGAGCGGCCGGCAGGGGGCGCGCCGGGCCCGAGCTGCGGCAGCGTTTGGGTTCCTTGTGGCGGCGGGGGGGGGATGGTTGTTATTTTGGGTTTCGGGGTTGCCGTGCGTTGTTCTGAGGTGGAATCCCAGGCGTGAGGGGGTGTGATGTGGTATTGCACACCCGCCAAGGAGCGCAATGGAGGAGGGGGGCTGGGGGGGGGGATGCCCACATCACACCCTGTCCCTCCCAGGAGCCACCAGCGCGGCAAAAGGGCCACCTCCGCAAGCCCGGAGGAGCGCGGGGACAGGATGGCAGGTGGGGAAGGCCAAGGCGAGGGCTCTGCGGAAGGGACACCTTGTCCTGGGCCCCTCAGGACTGTTCCAGGAGAGCCATCGGCCCCATTGTCCAGGTAGGAAATCATAGAACCATAGAATCATATGGGGTTGGAAGGGACCTCTGGAGATCATCTTGTCCAACCCCCCCGCCAGAGTGGGTCCACCCAGAGCAGGTTGCACAGGAACGTGTCCAGGTGTGTTTTGAATGTCTCCAGAGATGGAGACTCCACCACCTCTCTGGGCAGCCCCTTCCAGGGCTCTGCCACCCTCACAGGAAAGAAGTTCCTCCTCATGTTTAGGTGGAACTTCTTATATTCAAGTTTGTGCCTGTTGCCCCTTGTCCTGTCACTGGGCACCACTGAAAAAAGACCGGCCCCGTCCTCCTGGCATACTCCCTTTAAGTATTCGTAAGCATTGATCAGATCCCCCTAAGTCTTCTCTTCTCAAGACTAAAAAGACCCAAGTCCCTCAGCCTCTCCTCACAGGAGAGATGCTCCAGGCCCTTAATCATCTTTGTGGCCCTTTGCTGTACCCTCTCCAGCAGTTCCCTGTCCTTNCCCCAACCTGTACTGGTGCTTGGGTCCGGGTCAATGGCAGAGCATCTTTTAGACTGAGGGGTGTCACTTTATGGGATGTCCAGGGGAGGAACCAAAGGCAGGGAAATGGAGGGGATGTAGGTCATTTTGGGGAGGAACAAGGGTGGGAAAACAGAGGGATAAGGGGATTAAAAGGGCTGGTCTCATTTAAATAGCTTTCTTGTTGGTACTCTGACCATGCCCTGTGTTGGTCTGGCCATGGCTGTGCCCAGCCAGCTCTGGCTGGAGGCCCCATGCGTCTGTGGTGGCAGCGCAGAGACCAGAGTGAGCGGATGGAGGTGTTCAGCAGCTGGAGTGGGACCAGGGGACATGGGCACACAGCTGTCTGTGGGCCAGTGTGCGTGGGCGAGTGGGTGCTGGTGCAGTTGCCGTAGAGCCGGGGGTGTGTGTGTGAGTCTCTGAGGGTGACACCATGGGAGAAGCTGGCTGGTGGAGGGACAAGGGGAGTCTCGGCTGCTGCCAGAGAGACCGTGGGGTCTGGGGATCTGTATGGCCGGGCATTTATATATTTTTATATGCATCTATGTATACATACGGTGTATACGTGTGCTTAGTGTATGTCTGCCCGCTGGAATCCATACTCAGCCTTGCTCCCAGTTGGACCTGGGGCATGGAGCTGTGGCAGCCCTGCCTCTCCTGGTCTCTTGGATCTGGACCAGTTCCCCCCCCAGCATCCAAACACCCAGTGGGGTGCTACATCCCTGTCTGCACCGGGCTGCTGAGAGCGCTGCTTGTCACCCACGGGGGAACGGCTGGCTCCGTGCTGGCTGTCAGGGGATTGTGTCTGAAAGTGCTTTTAGCCCCGTGGGTCACCGGCAGAGCCTCACCTCTGGCTGACCTGGACAGTGGAGGGTCCACGGAGGGGAAGGGGGCACAAGGCAGGTCTGCTGGAGCTCCAGTTCCTGCTCCAAGTAGGAAATACCCCCTTCCCTGTGCTCCCCTTTCAAGGCTTGTGATCCCACAGTGCCAGCTGAGGTCGCAAGAGACAAGGGAAGGTGACTTAGAGCAGGGGACGGCTGGAAGGAAAGGCAGGATGTTTCTGGAGGATTTTGCCTCCGTTCAGGTGTTATCTCACAGGCCTCAAACAGGACAGAATCCACATGGATTTGAGGAGCTGTCTCATTTTTAACACTCCTTTTGCCAACTTCAAACTGCCTTTTTATCACTCCTCCTTTCCCAGACGATCTAGCACCGGGGATCTTCTGCTTTCCGTGGAAAATTATCTGGAGGGCTTAGGGTCTGCTGAGAAATGGAGATAACAGTCCTGAGGGTCTTCTCTGAAACTGGCCCCCTACCCACCAGAATCACAGGATCATAGACTGGTTTGGGTTGGAAGGGACCTTAAAGAACATCTAGTTCCACCCCCCCTGCCCTGGGCAGGGACACCTCCCACCAGACCAGGTTGCTCCAAGCCCCATCCAGCCTGGCCTTGAACCCCTCCAGGGATGGGGCAGCCACAGCTTCTCTGGGCAACCTGTTTCAGTGCCTCCCCACCCTCACAGGAAAGAAAGCAGATATAACCCACCCCTTCCTTCTCCAGCAGGAAGCAGTTGCAGCAACATTGTCCCAGCAATGACTTTTTTGTTCTGGCCACCAAGGGAGCAGTCCTAGGGAAAGCAGCCCGCGCTCTCTCATCGTGTTCTTGACTCTCATTCTCTGCCTGTGATAATTTTGGTAGCACTGATAAAAGTTGACATCAGGGATGGACTTTTTATTGACTGGCAAATACTGCCCTGATACTGGAGATTGCCCTGTTATGAGCTTCTGCCTGAAAAGAGGCAGCGTTGCAAACAGAGCTCTTTCAAAAGGTGCAGATGATCACAAAGCCAGGTGCTCACTGCGTGGGGGCAAAGGACATCGCTGGTCAGAATATCGACCTATTGACTTACGCGTCAATACTTATCTCTCTTTGCTTTCCTCTTTGTACAAGCGATGTCAGCCCGGCTGAGCTGGGGAGTTAAAGCTGAGCTCACCCGCTCTCAGCTTCTTTGCCACCATTTCTACAGGTGTCTTGGCCAACTGTGGCAAAGCTGTACTCGGTGGAGGGGTTGTGAGAGCAGCAGAAACCAGGGCGGGGAGGCCGGTTTGTTTGTCTCTGTGTGAGGAGAGAGGAAATGGGGGGAAAAGCAGGGAGGGGGGGAAGATGGAGGAGAAGTCAATGGGAACAGAGCTGCTGGGAGGAAGGAAGGGGATGTGTTCATGTCCAGGCTTGTTACCAAGCACAGCATGTGAGTGTCAGGAAAAATTCAGTACATACCACCGGGAGAAAAAGCAGACAGGGAATCAGAACATCTGTGAGCAGGTAAGGCAAGAAATCACCTGTGGTTTGGGGTTTTTGATGTACATCCCAAAAAGAGGAGAAATCACCACAGCTGAAGACGCAGGGATCCCAGGAGGCGTGCCTTCCCCCCGGCTTTGGCTCCGTGCAGCTGATACCACTCGGTGCAGCCGATAAAGCTGTCAACTCTTTATCCCTCCCATGCTTCTGCAGCTCAGTTTGTCCCCAAGAAGCAACACCTGGTGAGGGCAGGACAGAAATATGGTAGTCCTGAGCCTGCTGAGGTACCCAAATGAGTGTGGGAAGGTCCCTTACTGACACTGTGCTTCAGCTGTCTGTGCCTCAGCTTCGTCTGTGCACAGTTTGTAGCTCAACACAGACAAAATTGAATGTACCTGGTGGAGCAGATCAGACCAGATCCCTGCCTGTGACAAGCAGTCACCTTCTTTATGGCTTCTTGCACGATTTTGCTTCTACGCTGGATTTTACTCCACTGTAGATCTGCTAAAGCCTTCTCGTGCTTTAGAAGTTGCTGTGGGATGAAGCTGGGTGGACGAGGCACCTTGGGCTTGTGGAATAAGCACACCAGCTCGATGGGTCTGAAACACTGGGCAGTGTCAGCACTGTCATTAAGAGTCCACCTTCAGTTTCCAAAATTAATCCCTTGCAGAGGGAGGAGGCTGCTTTTATGCCTTTTGGAGTGCTTTTCTTGAAGATGTGCAATGTTGCAAATGTGCTACAAAACTGTCAACAGGTTCAGGTGAATTCATTCTTAGCACAGACCAGCTGCAAGCGGAGACCAGGACATCCCCTGCTGGACCCTGATGGCCCAGGGGGATCAGCGCGTTCCCTGGGCCTGCAGTCACCCAGCCAGGAAGCTCAGAAACCTGTGCTCAAAAACAGGAAAAGAAACAAAGAAAGAAAAGCCCCGAGAGCCTTGTTCTGGGAAATGCAGTGGCAAATCTCACAGCTTCCCGGCTGCTTTATTCCCTGACACAAAGGGTCACACCTGCCTGCTCCACTCGGGGTGCTCCTGTGGGAAAGGCTGTGCAGAAGGGCAGCAGAGTATAAATCAGAGTATTCATCACAAACACCCGCAGCATTGCTCCCCAGTCTACTTCACGTGTTCTGAGAAATGGGGGGTCTCCTCCTCCTGTAGCTCTGCTCTTGGATTGCACTTCCTCCCCTGCCCCCAGGAGTTACATTCTTTATTCTTTTCCCATCTCTTATTTAACATCCACTTCTAATACTCTACTTCCTGAACTCTAAGCATCCCTAATCCCTTTCCTGTACTTCAATCTACAGTCAATTTAAAAAAGAATCAGAAGCACTGAGAGATAGAAATGTAATTGTGGCTCAACCAAGCCAGTGAATGTTTGCTTCAGGTTTAAAGCTGGTGATTATGACAAAAATCTCGCTATCTGGGCCAGGACTCTCTGCTGAAAATCCAATAGTAAACATGCCACGTGAGGGAAGCCTTTGACATCTGCAAACGGGTGCCATCTGTTTCTTCTTTTAAGAGTATTAGCCATCTAAGAAAGGAAAAGAGATGCATGAAACTTGGTCTGAGGTCAAAGGAGCGTGCGTGAGATCAGGGGGTTGATTGCCAAGTAAAATGGTGTAGAGATTCACACCCACACACACACTGATTTATTTATTTTTTTAGCAAGCGGAGAGGAGGTACTTGCAGAGACACGGAGTCATGCCAGCCAGACCCGGGGGAAGTCTGGATGCAGAGGGAGTGATACAGCCCAGGATTCTTTTTAGGGCTAGACCAAAGCCTTTTCTAAATGAGGAACCGAGTAATCTCAGCAGCCAAAAATTTTGACTCAACCTTTTGCAGTTCTGCTTCTGCTCCCACCCCCAACCGCTCGTCTCTGGGCGAGGAACAGCTCATTGCTTCTCTTTTCATGACAGGCTTTGCTCTTATAGTTACTAGTAAAGCCCGTTCTTCTCCGTGGTCAGCGGGTGATGGAGTTGGTCATGCAAACTGCTATAACCAGTGCTGGCTTACCCGACATGAGCAATGTATAATAATTAATGTGACTCTCAATTTTTTAAAAAAAAATGAATTTCTTTTTAAAAGAGTCTAAAGGTTAGGATATAAGGTGGGTAACTAATGAAGCCTACACACTGCTGAAAGTCATGTTTCTTTTCACCGGAGGATCAAAGGATAATGTAAAGTTTCATGTTAAACAGGACAGAGAGCTTTGCTAAAGAGAGAATTGCCTTGGCCCCGCTGTATGCGGTAATGATATGGTACAAGAAGGAACACGGGATTATAAAAGAGCAGACTCCGTGAGCTCCCATTTTAGGCTGCGGGAGTAGAATCAGAACCTCCCATTAACACAGGGATGTGGGACTTTTTTTTTATAAAGCCCCACGCAAGTCACACATTGTATGTAGCACTCGCACACTCATTAAGCACAATGAGCAATTACAGACTAAAAGCTGCTGGTGTCTCACTTCAACCAGGCAAATGCTTTCAGGGGAGAAGAGGGAATGAATTTTGATAATGAGGGGTTTTCAGGCTGCAAGTTTAAATGGAAAGAGGGAACTCTCTACTGTGCAGACAATAAGGGTACATTTACAGGTCCCCTGCAAAGCCTCTGCACTCACAATAGGTGCCATCCCCTAAAGGTGCCGTGTCAATGGCAGTGGTTTTGCACAGCTCTTACTCCTCTGAATCAGATGACAGCTGTGGGCAGTGCCCTGAACACCTTGATCTGTGCAATAACAAAGCCCTCTGTCGCCGGTGAAATTAGTTCGACTCCTGCTGCTCTTGTGGGGTTTTTTTCTCCCTCTTCTCCTCACAGGGCAGGGGACGTTCTGCCACCAGTCAGATCACACACCACTTGTCTTGGCGTGGCTGAAGCAACTCAGACCTGGATGTAGTGACTTGGCCTAAAAACTTAGGGACAGGACCCACCTCCTGCCCGTCCACAGTGACTTACTGGTCCAGATTTGCCTGGAACAAAGACAGCTTCGGCTCAGAGAATACCTGGAAGATCTGGGAAGCAGGAGTAGTAAATAAATGATTTTATTTTATTTTTTTCTGCTAAATTGTGCCAGGAAAGTCTTTTTGGGGGAATATGGTGTCAGGAAGCCTTGTTAATGCTTTGCTAATTTTTCTCAGGTACTGCTAGCGAGGCCACATTGGGCTTATGGATTAAGGTATTATTATGTATAAAACAACAATGCAAATAATCAGGGATGAGTCATAGTTCTATTACTTTGTGAGCATCGTGAGACCTCTCCATGCAAATTGTTACCATCAGCCTCACATTTGGATGAGCGTGTGGCTCACGCAGAGCTATGGGCACAGACCCTGCTCCGTGATACCCACCCGGTGTGGGCGCAGCTGAAACGGTCACTCACACGGAGCCTTGCTGTCGGCTTGAACGTCGTTTTTTACCCTCAAATAAAAAAAGGACTGGTAAAAACCGGTGCTGCATCTTCGCATTTGGATAGTGAGGAGCTGCTTACGTGAGCTCTTTGCTTGTGGCTGACCTGCTTTTGTCTGGCAGCCAGGTGGGTGTTGGCGCCGAGGGTTCTGCCCTGAGCCTGCCGAGCTGCCATCTGCCAGGGAGCCTAAAGCACTAACCTGAATCCAGCCGATGGGCTCGTGGGCAAGATCCAAAGCTCTTTACAGCTCACCCTCAGTGCATTGAATACGTGCATGCAAATGTTTGTGGATGCCCTGGATCCCATGGATTTCTAGCTCATCCAGGACACCTACAAATATTGGCATGCACATATTCAGAGCGTGCAACTGTTGATGGATACCTTGGATAAGCCAGAAGCCCTGGGGGCTGGGGGGGTTGTAAAGCCCCTCTATCTACCTTCCACAAGCACCAGTAATTACTCCATGGCAGGCGATGGAGCAGAGGCCGTTCATCCCTTGCTGCCAATGCTCTGGATGCAGGCTGGCCATGGTGGGGCAGTGGATGGAGGTGCTGCCCTCCAAACGGCAGGAGACATCCACTGGTGCTGCGGAGGGTAAGGAGCCCCGTGCTGCCAAAGCTCATGACAGACCAACTACTGCAACTGCATACACTTACCTGTTTCTAGCAGATGATGCCGCTATCGTATCTTTAAATCAAAGCCGTGGAACTGTTTCCCTGGCTGCCCCTCATCTGTGATATTTAGGTTGTGAGCTGTTAAGGGCAGCTCGTGTTTCTTGCTGTGAGCGTTTTCACAGCTTGGGCTGGAAGGAATCTTGCTCTTACCATGGCCGTTTCCCAAACCTGTGCTGGTGCTGGGCTGTTCGAAGGCAGTGCATCTCTCTCTAGAGGCGGCCACACCAACAGCCAGGCAGTTGGGATCTCCTCGGATCTCCGGGGCTGCAGCCCGACCCCCGCCACACAGGGGAACCCTGGTGGCATGGGATTTCTTGGAATGAATTTTTTATTACAGCTGTCTGCACTGGCTTTCTTGAGCTGTTGGTTAGTTGTGTTGACTTACTCACCTCTTGCCTCGCTGAGCTAAAGCCCCTCGTGTTTTGCTCTCAGGGATCCCCAGCCAGGAGGGCAGAGCTCTGCTTGCTCCGATGTCAGCCCAGTGACATCTCCTGCGTGTGGGCTGCTGATCTTCTTTAATTGCTGCCGCGTCAACAGTCACGTTAGGCTGTCTGAGCTGACGGTATGAGACTTTGTAATCCCTGCAAATTCCCCTCTCACCCCAACCCTTTGCGTTCACGGTCTGGATTTACCAACCTTCTGCGAAGAACTTGCAGAGGTTAAAAGTGGCATTAATGGGTTGAGGGTTCCAGACCTGGGTGAAGGCATCACCTGCCAATGATCTCCAAAAGCCCAGTTTAGTGAGAGCCATTAGACTGCCTGCTGTGTCTCCTGCCTCGCAGCCTTACAGACTGTCAAGGGGCTCACAAGACCGTGCATTAGAGGAAAACCAGAAGAGAGAATTATTCTGGAAGACACATCGCTTTTAAACTCTTCTGAATCGTGCCGAAATGGAGGGACCTGCCTCAGTGATGTGCCTGAGAACCTGCTGTGTAAATGACTGTAAACCACTCTGTTTTGCTGAAAACCCACCCGAGCTGGGACGACCCCATCTCTCCAGGAACGGCAGTTGCCCTCGCAGGATGATGAAGCAAAGGCGACGGTCAAACAGTATCAGCATGTGCACCTTGCCCATCATCCCAGAATATCCAGGCTTCCAGGACATTAAGGTTTGTACGCAAAAACTCTCTTTAGGTGACAACTACTACCTATTCTTCTCTTAGAGTAATTCCCCTACTTCCTGGCAAGTTGATATTTGATATGATAGTAAGTTTTGGGCTGTGTTTTGGTATAGAAAAGCTTAACTTGAAAGACTTTCATTCTGCTACATTATTAATTGTTAATTTTTAATTTGATTATTAATTTTTAAACAATTTTTTAAAGTTTGATATAGGGAGGAGAGGCTACTTGTTAGTCAAGTTTTGCGTTCTTCAATCACCTCACTTATTCCAAAAGTACAGCCACTCTCGGCAGGGTCATTAGATTTGTTGGGTCCCTTCCAGAATGAAGTGTGATGGAATAGGGAGAGATCAAAAACTGGGTTACTTTTCAGTTTACTTGTCAGGTCCAACCCACTATTTCTCGTTTGTGCTCAATGTTTTTCATTCATTACTGGGGGGCAACATGCCAAATGCCGATGATGGAGTGCCCTACTGAGACTTTGCTGGGCTCTGGAACCAGATTTGTGGCTGGACCCTTAGCAAGGATCTAGACTTAATTAGCAATTGTCAAAAACTGCATGAATGATGGCTCCTTTTTTTTTTAATATACCAAAGGCATTGTTAGGCATAATAAATGATTGCAAAATGTTCCATGTTCCCGCTGTGGCTGTCATCTACATACAGTATAGTCTTTCTTTTTATTGAGTTGAAACAGTAATATAATATATAATATAAAACAGTTCTTCCTTCAAGTTGGACTGCTAAGGATTTTCAGAGAAAAAGCCATGGTCCTGTCTAACTTTGGTGTAAATAAACCAGGGGTTGCTTCTGGTAGCTTGAGACAGGCTGGGCTGGGGGAAAGGTGGGAATGGCAGAGCAGTAACTCTGAAAAGCCGGGGACATTGAACTGTGGACATGGAAAGGTGATCTTTCACATGGTGAATGTCCAGCAGAATTTTTTCTCTCGGTCAGTAAAAGGACTCACAGCATGGATCAGGTCTGTCTTTGACTATTCAAGGAACCAAGGAACTCAAATATTAATTGATTTGGCTGGTTAGAAAGGAGATAGACATCCTGTGATGGGAAAGGAGGAGAAAACTCCATGCACATCTATGATATGCTGGGGTAATAAACTTCATGGTTTTAAGATGTAGAAATACATGGTATGTGAAAATGGCCGTTCTTGTAATAACCCACCAGAGTTCAGAGCAGAGTTACCAGGGAGTCAGGAAAGGGAAAAAAATATATCTCTTACCAGTGGGATCTGGTTTTACGATGGGACACAGCAGCTCGTCAGGCTGATGAGATTTGAAAAGGATAAAGCTGGAGTTCTGTCGATACAGACAGGTGAGAGATTCTTTCAGGAAACGAGATTTTTAGAGGGGCCAAATGAAATTGTGGCAGTACATCGGAGTCAGTGGGAGGTAAAAATGCTCGGCATTGTTCAACCCCAGCCCAATGGACTTGTGCTCCGAGGGGGGATTGGTACCAAACTGCTAGGTCTTCAGGGTATTTGGGTTAAGAACCCAAAACCTTCCCTAACAGCTGTTTACTGTATGGAACCATATACTTAAGACCCTTTTTCTACTTAAGCCAGTGTATTTTAATTCAGATTTCCTTCTCCCTTCTGCCCCCAATTCTTCCTCTCCCTCCCCTCTATTTTAAACAGTTATCAAGAAATTATTTGGAAACTCCAGCCTTCAACCGACTTTTCCAGGATTTGGAAAGAGGCAAGGGCTCCTCATCACAACTGAATCATTTTCCAAGCAGGGCTTCCTTAATCCATTGCTTGGGGAGCTCTTCCAGAGGCTGCATGAAAGGCCACCCGACAACCAGCAGCGGCTTCCACGACAAGCCATTGCAAGAGTATTTCGATGAGAGGCTGATGGAGCTCAGGAACTATGAAAGTAAGAGGTCAAATAGGAAGACAAAAGCATTTGCTGATAAGACCCAGAACCCCTTCCTCACCCGCAGAGGATCTCGGCGCAGAAGCAGCTGCAGCGCCGTGGTGGCCGGGCACGGCAAGGAGAGCGAGGAGCCCTGCAGCTCAGCAAGCCACAACAGCAAAAAAGGGATCGAGCCCAACGACCGAGAGGAAACCCAGAGTGTCCTGGACCTCTACAAGGGTGACTTCTTGGACATTTTGACAATGCACATCGCGGCTCCCCTAGAAGCCTTTGTGCAAAAATAGTGACACTGGAGCTGGTTGTGGCTTTTCGAGCCGTCCTGACAACCAGGAAGAATTGTTCCTGCTCCGCACCATTCTGACTTTAGTTCATGTGTATGTCAGTCCACTCTGAGACAGAAATGTGCTTGTTTGTGGGAGAAAATACTCTTTCATTTTGTGCTCTTGATTAGCGTTGCATATATTTGTTTTCAATTATTTTCTGCAAAGAATCAGTACAATTGAACCATAGTTGTGATTTATTATATACAGAAAGCAGCATTCTAAATGCATGCATGCACGTATTACTTGAATTCTTAAGTTGCCTTAACAAAAGGTGATTAGTGTCAGAGGAGCAGCTTGGTTTCCTATTGTGCGGTTTGTATTAGCTGATCTGAAGAGAGACTGTTGTGTTCTGCCTCGTTACTTTGCTTGCTTTCAGCCTCTTGGTTTTTATTGTGTCACTTTGGCCCAGCTCATTTAGGGTGATGTTTTGCACAGGTTCAAATAGTTGATGAGAAATGAGTGATTTTCACTCATTGCCACATGTAATCATCAGGTGCATCATTCCAAGTGTTTGAGGCATGAAGAAGCAAACACAGACATAAGTTCTAATTTTAAGGATGATCAGCCATTGTGGTTTCATTTGCAGACTCAAAAACCTTTGACTTAAAAAGCACCTCAAGGGCAGAGAGGAGAAAAATGCTAGATTTAGGTGAGATTGATGGAAGTAAGTATGAAAGAAGGCTCCTTCCCTCTTTCTTATTATGAGCATGAGAACAATATAGCAAATTCCTAATGCAATCTGAACTTCAAATTGTTTATTGTATTTAAGTGTTTGTCATGGTCATCGAAGTACACAATGTCAGCTGCAGCTGAATCTTTTTATTGCGTGAAAAGTCGATGTTTAATTCCCTGGTAGTACACTCGTATCAGACCCAAAGCAGGCAATTATTTTAAGCTTCCAGAAAGAACTACTACAGCCTGTGGTATCGTGAGCAATAAATTCCTCATTACAGTGTTGGTTTGAGCTGTAGTTTCTCTCTTTGCTTTCAGACTTGTTTGCATGTGAGTTAACAAGTAAGCCATGCCCTGGCAAGACCTCGTCCCTTCCAGTGCTGGCTTCCCTCCATCACTTCGACCTCCCTCTTCCTCCCCTTTCTCCAGCCCTGGTGAAACTTGCCCCAAGGTGTGTCTGATCCCTTCTGCAGTTCATACTTTCTCTCTTCCCCATACTCATCTGTTTGCAGAAATATTTCTTCTACTGGACTGCCTCCTCAGCTCTTGGGCCTCCTATCTCTGTCTTTCAGAGTGTGTGAGTTACTATATGCAAGAGGAGAGTGTTGATTAAGGAATCTCTCTCATCCCTCCTGCCAGTCCCCTGAGGAAATAACCAAGAATTTTCCCCTCAGAAGGGAAGAGAAACAGATAAGACTCATTCCACATCCCCTTCCCAGCCCTGGGATCCGACAGCATTTTAGGGAACTGAGACGGGGTACTGAGAGCTCAGTCCTTTGTGTGTGGGAGAAAGCATTATGTACTTAGGATAAATGAATTTTTCAGAATTCACAGTTGCCTCACTGCTGCAAACGGAGGGGAGCAGCCAATTAGGTGAGATTTTCCCTGAAGGAAAATATTTTTTTTTTTTAGATTCAAATGAAAGTCTGAAACACATCATATATTAGCAGATGCCATAGAGGGGATGCATCTGGTTTTCATTGTAAATCTGCCAGAGGTTAGTTTCTCCTCTAGGAGTGAATGCATAATAATAACATACTATTATGTGAGGGCATAATAATAACAGTGCATAAGGACAAGAGAACAATATTAATGGAACACAGGCAACCGTAATACTTTCTTTTCTTAACCATGTGGCTTTGCACCCTTAAATAGGTGCTTTTGAAGTTTAGTTTTGCAAGTCACTTCCGACCTACAGACTTTTTACAAAAGGCAAACCGCCTGCCTTCCTGCTCCTAATATTTTAGTCATTATCACACTGCAATTACCCCAGATTAGCGGGTCTGGAGCACCCCCAGCCTCTCTGCAGACCCCTGCCATATAAGCTAACAGAAGTTCACGGAACCTTGTACTGTTGGGGTTCTGCTGCAGTTTGCTGACAGCAGAGGAAAAACCTTTCCTTTAATCAAGAAAAAATTTGGCAGTGATAAACTGTAATTAAAAAAAAAAAAAAGAAAGTCAGGTAAAATTTACCCGAGCCTCTATAAATGGGCTGTTCAAGTTGCTCAGCTTCTGTGGCAGAGTTACTCTCTCCACTCAGGACAAGTAAGAGCACCAATTCTTAATAGGCCTTATTTTAATAGGCCTTATTTTCCCCCTTTTTTTTTTTTTTCACTTTTACTGCAGACCAAATACAAAATAGAATTACAAAACCCAATGAATTAGTCTCTGACTTGGCAGAAGCTTGTATTGTCTCCTCCCCCAGAAGCGCCCCAAAGACCTGAAATTGCAAAGTCAGGCCCATTTATGGTATTTTTCATCTGTAAAGCACCCTAAGGGACTAAAAAAGTTGTCATGTTTTTTTAATTGGCTTTCCTTCAAAACAGTGTAATGACTTTCCTCTGAGAAGCTGCACATCTCATGCCGGAGATAGTGGAAAAGTCTAAGGAAGATTACATCTCCCAAGAGGGAATATATCGAGATGTTGCTGTACGAAAAGGACATTAAGTTACAGAGAGAACAAAACCACCAAGAACTGTTAGAGAAGGAATAAAATTTCATCTCACATCCTCTCAGATTGTTAAAATGTTGTGAAAAATGGCTTGGGTTTGTTTGGAAAGTGATAATATGCATGACCTGAATTTATGTAGTCTATTACCTTAGGTTTTATTGAGTTTAGCTGTTGGACGTCACTGCTGCTTTCATGTAGATAATCTGTTTTCACAATGTTCTTTCATGAAACTTGATGCAAACCCTGTTTGCCATTAGCAGCCTCATAAAAATATTCTCTATGCCTCTTTGAAATACTCTCCTTTCTCCTCTTAAAGAAAAAGCACTGCTCTGCTTTCCTCCTGGTGATTTTGCAGCTCCTCTTTGGTTTAGATCTTTCTGTACAGAATACCGAAGAGCACACTTGGTTGGCTGTGGTTGTTGTTGTTTTCCTTCTTTAAGCACTTTGCCTAATAGGAGCTTAGGGAGAGTCCTCTGTAGGGGCTCATAAATCAGACAGTGCTCAAATTAAAAAAAAAAATAAAAAAAAAAGTTCATGTCTTCTGAAGCCTGTGCTCCTACTACGGATTTTGTCATCCTTGGCCTTGTTTTTAAGGTTGGAAAGAGCTGACAGTTTGCAGTGCAGCAGAAGGCTGGGGATGTGAGGATGGAAGGCAGAGGGAAGACACCTCAGGGGAATCACAACCTCCTTGCAGACGAGAATCTCAACTTCCACAAAGTGAGTTACAACCTCAGTTGGGTTTTCAGTTTCTTCAGTCTCTGTGAAGGTGTGATGGGCCAGAAAATACAAATGATGGTGATACTAAAACATATGAAGCCACAAAGATCTAGCAAGATCTGAGCTGCATCCCCCTCTCACTGTTATCACCTTCAAGATCCCAAGGACTTGAGGAAGCTCTGTTTGATTGCATGCTTCATTAAAGCAAAAAGAATAGTTTTCATGTATTTAAATTAAGGAATTTATTAAAAAAAAAAAACAAAGCCAAAAAAACAATCAAAACAGTGGTTTGATCTAGATACAGCAGCACTGTGACATTACTAGGACATTATGTACGAAGAATCCAAGCAGCCATAGAACACAGAAGCCTTTATCTTCAGTAACAATCCCAAAATGAAACTAGCTTCATCAAACAATGTTAAAGATCTCCCTGGAAAGAGAAACAAAACCAAACAGACCCTCCCCACCCCTAACCCTTTGGATACTAGAATGATTTTTTATTTTTTTTTGTACAATACCAACAGCCACTAGCTCTTCTAATTGAGAACACTTGCTTTAATTTATTACAAAAATGATCTGTTGCCTCAGTTATGAAAGACAACTTTTAACATTGCTTTAGAAGTGTCTGCTCCTCTTATAGACTACAGTATTAGAAGTGCTTAAAAACATTTAATCCTGGATATGCTCTTGAAATTCAATCAGAAGGATACTCTGTGTGTGTTTATATACCAAATATGATTTTTAATTTTTAAAGCAGGTGAAAAGACTAACCCTAATGTGAAACTGCAATTTTACAATTTAATTATTAGTCAGAAATGGGCAACCACATGATACTTCATGAAATCTTTAGGTCTATCTACATTGCTCAGAAACACAAAATAAAGTTTTTACAACTTTTGCCTTCAAAAGGCTAAAATGCTAAGTCTTGTAGAAGAGTGTCCAGTGTTCAAAACAAATGCAATTAAGGGAGACCCCATTCAATACATGACACATAACTCGTTTGAGCTTGCTATTAATCATGTCTAACAGCTGCGTGTGGGGTGATGAGAAAGGAAAACGCGCTTGCCATCCAGCCACTACCTGAAATGTTTCTTCTCTGGGAGTGAATCTTCCCTACAGGACCATCGATTCTCCAGAACACCTGGAGTTCCCCTGTGGAGCCTGCTCATCCCAGGCATGTGGCTGCCTCTTTTGTTTCCAGAGCTGGCAGTGAGCTGACCCGACATTTGCCACACCTGCATCGTTGTGACTTCACACAGCATCTCCCTTAATTGGTACCTAGGGACTCGTTTGCAGGCCTGGCCAGAAAAGTCGAACCAATGAATGTTATTTTGTTCCCTTCCTCATAACTATTCCTTTCCAACATAAAAGAAGAGGAAGTGTTTGTGAATGCTGCAATTACTCGCTAGCTCTTAAATAAGAAATGAATATTTTAACATTTGCACTGTCATCTTACCCTCTGGTGGAGATGCCTCCACAGAAGCACACTGTTCCAATATCTCCAAGGAACTAAGATAAACCAGTAATGAAAAAGAGCCCTAATTTACAAGAGTCACCTCCCTATTCATGTAAATAAGAGTATCTATATTAAGCCTATTTCACTTAAATAATAATACAAAGAGTTGATACTGATGTGTTTTATGCACAGACTCCAAAGTGCTTCCCTTTGATAGACAGAGAGCGTCCCTCCACGCTTAAGAATGGGAAAACAAAATTGCACAGAGGTTTGCCCAGAGCAGCGAAGAAAAACCACGGGCAGAATAGGAATAGAAACCACCACTTCTGGCTCCGGTACACAAGCCGAGGAGAATACAATTGTGCCAGCAGTAATATTCATTTTAGTGAATAGGCAGCAATCTGTTTAAAAGTGTTTCTTTCATAAAGCCCGTTTGTCAGTACACTAGCTTAGCCGAGCCAACTGCAGCAGCTTGTATTTGTATTATCACGGAGACGTTTGGGGGAGGTGAGCGTGTAATGCTGCAGCCGACTGTTGGCTTTCACCTTCTTTGCTGGTTTCCCTAAAGGAAATAATTTGCAAAATTCTCTGAGCCAATTTCTTTCTCTTTTCTTTTTGCAGTTAAGGACAAGAAAGTTATTACCAGCCAGCACTGCATAAACAATATTATTTAGTATAAAAAGAGACCGTGTCCTGCCCAGCACACAAAAGTGAAGACTTGTTTTAAACTTTCTCTCAATATCTCGCAGTCATTCTCTCAGCTTTGGCAGGAGGATGTTAGTCATTATTATTCTTACTTTAAATATTTAGTAGTGTTTAAATTGCAGGTCATACATGTGAAAGGCTTGCCATAGACAACTCTGGAACCTCCTGTCTTCCACGGAACCACTGAACAGGCCGATTGTCCCAAACTTCATTGTCAAATGTACCTTCCTGCAGCCAAGACAGGCTTGGAGCCTCCTCGGGCAGGAGAACCTGTAAGTCTCTGGGTCCTACTCCATTCATCGCTGGACCAGGACGTTCATCTCTGTTGCAGAGCCAGACAAAAAGTGGTGCTTTTATGAAGTTTGCACCTATTATCTCAGTATTATCAATTTTAGACTGGACTTCTAGAGCTCTGCAGGCTACTTTGTGCTTCATGCTGTGCACATGAAGGAAGAAGGTCTACATCCCAAAGGGCAGACTAACCCAGGGATATGCCTTCAAAGCGAAGGCCAGTCTTTTCAAAGACTGTACAGGAAATGCCTAGGAACATCTGATGGATGCTCTCATCTGCACTGAGATATTTAACAAATGAGTATCACAAATCTGAACTGAAAAAATAGAAATCACAGCTGTGGAGCAGAGGTTAAAACACCCACACCTTGTCCACCATGAAGTCAGTCCTGCAGCCACCTGCTCCATGGTCGTCCATGAGGAGAAGCAGCTGTGCTCTAAGGGTGTGCATTTATTGCTCTTCCAGAAAAGTCTGCACAGGGAAGTCCTGACCGAGGCTCAGCTACGCGGCAACAGAGAGCTGTGGGGACCTACGTGCCTCATCAAACTGCTTCACCTGACCCTCACAGAGACGATGTCGTCTTTGAGCCACGGGCCAGACCCTATGCTTAATATGACCTTGTGTGTGCAATTTCAAGGTTACTCAAAAAACTGTGAGCAACATATGATGAACCAAGGAAGAATGTGCAGCGATGAGTGATAGTAACTGCCATTTGACACTTGCTGAAGATTCACACATTATGGTAGTTCTCACACTGTCCCCCAGAGCTCACAGCTTGTCTCTCTTCCTTGTCCTGGCCATGGTCTTACCAGTATTACAAACTGATTTTCTTTTTAGCTGAGGCACCTCTAAAAGGTCAACAGCAACTGGATTTGAAATGTAAGGCTTTGACAGATGGAGCAAAGAATTCAAGCTTGATCCTGAGGTCTGGTTGAACAACACTAAGGGTCAGTGTCTTCAAATCAGATGCTTTACTGGGTTGGCCAAGTTTGACTTCCTACCGCTGATGGCTCTGTCAGCCACAGCTCCTGAGGAGGGGATGACTGCAAATTGAGATGGTATCAAACTGTTCTTACGAATAGCTGGTATTGTCTCCAAACTGCCAGTTACCAGGCATCCCTAATCAGCAGGGCCAGACCGACGCTGCGATATTGAATTCTGCAGCTCCCTAAGGCTCAGTTTGATCTCCAGTGCCTGTTCGGTTTGATTATCTTCACACCTCTCTGAGCTTCACAAGCAGGTTTTTGTTCAGAAACAACATCTGAGTCATGGCCATTCTTGTTAAAAAAAGTCTGGGTTTAGATAATCCAGGCCAAGAATGCACACGTAAGAACTTATTATTCCTTATTTTTTCCTTCATTGTGCCTTTGTTTAAAAAAGCCTCTCATCCAACCAGAGAGTGGGGAAAAAAATGCTACGAGACTGAAGTAAACATTGAGACTCTGCAGAAAATGAATATCAAACATCTGAATCATAAAAGTCCATAAACTAATTAGTGTTCACCAGACTACTCGGTAAAGATTTTAAAATAAAAAACAAGCTTGCATAATTCAGGATCAGATTGCAAAAGGTGTCTGATTGTAAAAAAGAGCTAAGTTTGCTCATCTGTCTACTTAAAACAAGCAACCAGATCCAAATGTATGCTTTTTTTGGAAAGAATTTGTATTGTAATTGGAAAGGAGATACAGAAAATTAATCAGTCTGGAAAACTATTAAATAGTTACTCCTTTCTGCTCCTTTGTTATGTGCAAACCCACCTCAGAAACTATTCACTTCGAACCAAAATACTAGAAATCCCATTGCAAATGCTCTCCAAGGTTGTATAATGAAACTACAAGCCTCTTTTTTTTTTTTTTCCAGAGCTCCTGAACAACCACAGCTCCCAGTGTTTCTTGAATTTGGCTCCGTGGAGCCAGATGCCAAGTGTCTGCGGAAGCCTGGCTGTGCCGGGCTCTGCCTCAGCAAGGCTTCAGCCCCGAGTTCTGGGCTCAGATTGCACCTGGTCACACAGTGGCAGTGAGAGGACTGTGATCCTCCTCCAGGCTTGGGTGCAAGGTGAGCTGAATAATTAAAAAAAAAAAAATGAAAGAAAGAAAGAAAGATGTAATAAAAAAGAAAATCTTGCAGGTTTCGTTGCTGTATGCAAAGCCTGACTAGAAGATTCTTAGGACTGTTCACTATCACTAGTGGTGTATGATACCGATTGAGTCTTTCAGAGCTTGGATACTGAAAGAGAACAACAATTCTGCTGCTCCAGCATCGTAATACTGTTTAAAATTTGTCAGCCAGAATAGCAACACTTGAGGGATGTGGCACTAAATCCCCCCAACTGGTTGTATTTTCTGTCGCTTCCCTTACTCACTGCTCCCAAGGGGCTGGAATCCCGAGGGACTTCATCTCAGGTTTGAAGTGCATATAAACATCCTTCCTCCACACCATCTTCAGGATTCAAGATCTCTAACCCTAGCATAATGTCCTCCAAGTACCAGGACTCACCGAATGCATCTCTTGTCATTCAAGGACTTTGCACTGTTCCTATGTCTCCACTGCTAGAGTTCCTAGAGGTGCCGAGTAAGGGACTGTCCCAGCTGAAAGGAGAGCAGGAGAAGGCACATCTGCTGTCGTTCACTGTTGTCATATAAAAAAGTCATCCACCACTAGTTAAGGCCGATAGCATCTAAGAGGAATAAGGCCACCAACAATCTACTTGCAATTTGTTCACCAGCTTTCAGGAAGGGGTTTGTTATCAGGATTCTATTTCCCAAATGGGAGATGGTAAAGAAAGAAAACTTAGTCTTTGTGTGCCAAATTGGTAATAGGTAGGAGAGGAAGCCCTTGGGCCAATAGCTGCTGCTTTATCAAATTTATCCAATCCCCAACTGTCTTTTTTCCTTTTTCATGGTGGTAGGTAGATAGTATCAGCCACACTTTTCTGATGGGTGCAGAAGCATCTGGTATACCATATTGTTAGAAGGTGATGTCTTAGAGTGGCAGAAACAGATCAGAGTTGCACACTTGCAACTCTCCAAGAAGAGCTAAGATGTGTGTCTTGTCTTGTCTGAGGTACACTGATATACACCAGTTGTCTGGCTAAGATCTGTTCCTCCACTTCTCACCTACGTTTCTTGAAATCGGGTGAAATCCCACATGTGAAAATCTTCCCAGAGCAAGAATGTCTCCATCCAGAGCATGCTCAAGTGACCGATTAGATTCCTGTTGACTTAGGTAGCTTTACATCAGGCCATGAGACCAGAATTGGAGGTAATAGCCCCAGCTGTACGTAGTGGCTTTAATCTCAACAATATTTCATTCCCCTCCTTTCAGGAAGTTGAAACCATTATAGGCTTAGTTTATAGCTGATTCAAAGAGAGAAAATGACTCAAAATTTTCATCTATTACTGTCTCTCTAAGATCTTGCATCTTCTGTAAGATCTGCAATGCCATCATCTGACATGGGACAGCAGCTGAAGCTCTCCCTGAGCACCACCAATACAGGGAAAAGGAATTTCTGGGCCACAGTGATCTGAAGGAAAAAGAGGAACAACTTCTTGGTGATGTCATGCCACACTTGCACAGCTTCACTGCATGTCTATTAAGGATCAGGAAAACTGGAGGCTTTTGAAATATGACGTGGACTTGCATCTTCACATACTTTACTCTTGATAAAGGTGCCAAAAGCCCAATCTCCCTTTCTTGACTTTTCTCTATCATCAGCTGCTTTATGCAAACCCTGGCCCTGTTCCGTCTCTCTCCCTCCTAACCTCAAGTTGTTTTAGTATGTAACTCCTGTGACTTTCTCACTCAGAGCTTTGCCACTACTATCCTACATCTTTTCTCCCTTCTGCCTTGGCCAAAGAGAACACAGACGTGATAGTCTAATGAATTTTGGCTGTGAAGACTTCCACTGGAGCAGTGCTGCCTTGTACCCTGGGACAACTGCACTACTCACTAACAGGGTTTCAGACACACCAGGCTGACCTTCTGATGTTCCTGATGACCCAAAGGTGTCAAATCATCAGTCTATTCTAGATGACATTGTAAAGGGCATGGTGAACAAACCTGTTCTACAGAACGCATTGGGCTATGGAGAGCCTGTCTGCCCTTGGGGGGACAAAGGTTTTCTAATTCCTGTTAAAGGGAAGTAACCGTATTTTTGATCTGGTGTTAATAATAATAGATAGTGGCATGTTTGAGAAGAGCATGATTCTGATGCCTGAGGTACTGCTACTGATCCTGACCCACTCTGTTCATACTAGTGGGAACAATGTTTTTGTCAATGGTTAAAGGACCATGGACAAACAATGATGGAACCAAAAGTGGGAAGTATTATTTCATAACTGACATTTTATTCAATTAAGCTGAGGACCTAAACGAGGGGACGAGTCATGGTGTGTTCAGCATGACACATGGAAGAACTCTAAGTGCAGTCACAACCTACAGGTTCTGCTACCACTTAAAAGCACCTCGGATCCCGCTCTGAACCTCCACGGCTCAGCTCTAGAAAGCTGACATGAATCTCCTGGTCAGCACAAACCAGACCACTGAATTTCTGTCTTGCTACCTGCTTTCACATGAGCACCTACGGAAAGGCCTCAGACTTTTGACTGCAGCATGGAGAACACTTTGAGTTTTGCTCTCATTTCAGCAGGTGCAGGTTTCAAGTCCTTGGAAAACAAATGGTCATTTGCTCTCCTGGTCACCTCTCACTCAGTTTTGTTCTTGCTGTCATTAGAAATGGCACAAAAACTAGTGAAGGAGAAGGGCTTAAAATAGGGTTCCCTTTCTAACCAAAAAGTTTTTGATGAGCTAACAACATAAGTAAGTGCAAATCTCAGCTGTGCTGGTCCCATGACATCACAAACCTTAGGCATAGCAAGTAGCATTCTTGAATGCATTAAAATCTTGTCTTTTAGCATTTAATGCAAGACATTACAAACTAATGAAGAGGAGAAATGTATGCAGAGGAGAAATGTATGCAGTGTTGCTGTAAACCAAATATACAGATGTAAAATAATTAAGAATAAACTGTTCCATAAAAATGCATGTCAATAAAACCCAGTCTGATAAAGTGATTTATGAATAATTTTCTAGAATTACTAAAAAGAATGATTTCTCATTTGAGGCTCTGGAAGTCTTGAGTCACATTTTTTTTTTCTTTTAAAAAAATGTCTTAAAACACATGGCTTTACAGCTGCTGCTTGGAAAATATACACCTCCAAAGTCTGACTTTCATTTAAATACAAATGTACAAAATGTAAACTGAGACAATAGAGAAATTTACAAAACTTTTCTTTAAAAATAATAAAGACAAAATTCAGTTCTAGTATGATGCTATTTAAATACGTGCAAGTAGTCATGTTCATTGAATTTCTATTGCAATGTTCTAAATAGACAAATTTGATTCACACAGTCTTGAGTGCCACCTCCAAAAACAGACCTGAGTGGAAAATTCTTCTTAAAACGCGAGGCTCCACTGGAAGGAATGGATAGAAAATCACCATTTTTGGGAGATCCCCCTTTTTTTTTTTTTTTTTCACTCAATGGTGGAGGCTCTCTCATCCATAGAAGCTCCATAGATTATAGTGGAAGGATGCAACATGTTGTTTCACAAGACTGAGTTGGAACTAGCTGCTTCCAGTGGAGTTTGAACTTACGTGATTTGAATTTATGTGGTGATTTAAATTGGCCTTTGAATTTGGAGAACTCTTTGAATTGTTCTGATGCTGTAGAAAGAAGAAGACAATGAAAATTAGATTCCCCAAATATGCCATGCTTTCTCTTAGTCCAACATTGTTCATTTTATGGTGATAATGTACTGACTGGACTGCAAGATTTTTGTTTGAAGATCTTCGGATGTAAAATATTCTTCACTTTCTTACCTGCATTCTCTCTAGGTCAGGTGGACCATGGCAGTTCTTGAGGAATGCAGGAAAGAAGTCACACTTGAGCTCCATAAGTCAAACCAATTCACTGCAAAATGTCAGTATCTGCTAAATCTGACTTATACAGAGGATACGTGCTAATGCTCAGGCGTGGTTTTAACCCTATAGAAATAGATTGGTCTGAGACTGTTACTTAGATTTGCAAGTGGTGCCATGGTGCCTCATGAAAGCTGTAGATCACTTATTCTCTGGTCTGCTGTCTTCTTTAGTGTCTTGGTTTCCTGCCATGACTACCTTACTCAACATTTGCATCTTCTCTTTTTTTTTTTTTTTTAAACACATATATCAAAGGTTTTAACAAGGAACTTATCAAAACCATATAACCATTTCAAAAGGCATTTCAGCATATCCCTGAAAAATAGTTTGGGTAAGAAGTTTTCAACCACTGGAAACAAAGCTGAGAATAAAAAAAGCTGGTAAAAAAATCACAAGAGGTAGATGGGAAACCTGGGATAGGCAGTAGTAGTCAGGAAATTACCAGGTAACTGTGACAGGAAGCCCTCTATAAGAATTTCTGTCTTTCTCCTCCAAAAATATCATCAGAACATGGCTGTGACACTGAGCATCTATGGGAGGTTCCTTGTCTTAGTCATAAAAAATCTCACCTGTCGTTTAAATATTCTCTGCAGCAATCCTTTCTTGGGTGGCTCTGGGGGGTAGCTTTTGTTTAGGTCTGGTGAAATAGTACCATTTGGTCCAAATACATTCAGTTCTTTGAAACACTCTGTTTCTATCATCTAGTGGAACACCATAAGAGAGAGAGAGAAAAAAAAAAGAAATTACACATCTGCATTAAATATATTCCAGCAGTCCTAGGTTGTTCAAAGTCAGGATGAGGACCAGCTTGAGCTATATGTTAGAAGAGTTAACAGTTGAGTTCCTGCTGGTGGCTGTAGAAGGTAAATAGGATGTATGAAAACAGAGGCTGGGTCTGCTCTGCATGTTTGCCCATCAGTCGTCTTAGAAGTTGCCCCCTAAAGCTTTCTGTTCTTTTCTTTAGCACTGTGGAGAATATTGGCTAAAGACAGGCATACTCACAAAATCCCAGTTATTACCACCCCTCTGCCCAAGTGGATCTGCTGTTTGATTCAGAGTTGGATCATGAAATCCACTGTTGGCTGTGTTTTGATATCCAACAGAAACAAAGACCCAGATCTGGAAACCCTGGAGCAGTTCAGGGTCCAGAGTCAACTGATGCAGCTGGGACCCGCTGGAGGTACAAGACAATGGGTGAGATCAGGATCACCAAGGGAAGAGCCTTCCATTAGGGGTTCCAGCCATCCCACGGAAGTTCCTCAGAGCTGTTGCTGAAACACCTCTGCAGAAATCCAGGAGAAGGATGTGCAGTAGGATCCTTGCCAATATACACAAATATGCAGAGCCAACAGATACAGTCACCTGAACCTGACATCTGTGGTACATTATAGATCTTGAAAGAGGCCATTTGTAATTTATGAAAGCATTAGAGTCTGGCAAGTTACCCAGTAGCTATATATTACTGGAAATATACAGCTCCTCTTAAACCACCTGTGTTAGGGGTTTTATTGGAGTAATTTTACTATGATACATCCTTACCTCATTTTGCCATGGAATAGACACTGATCCTGTGGAAAACTTGGAATAGAAATCATCATCTGTTTGGTCCAGGTTAACTCCTTTCACTGTGGAGAATTGCTCGATGTCTAAGACATCCTTGCAGTACACTGCTCTGGGCTATCTCAGCAGAAATTAAAAAAAAAAAAATGGAAAACAGCAAGAGAAAAAATACTTGTGAATCTGACCATGTGCTTTCATTCACAGATTCAGTCAAGTGAGAGTGCCTAACAAGAAGTGACTCTCTGCATTCTGCTTCTCTAGGCTTGCTCTGCCCGCATGTTTATCATCAAAGGCTGACTTCGCTTTAAGCATGTTAAGCGTCCCTCTTTGAAGTCCTTAAAGCATCACCACAGCTAAAGTGGGTTTTAGTCATCCATGTACCATATGGTTAAGAGGTGAGGGGAAAAGGAGAGAAAGAACAAGAAAACAAAACCCAAATCCTTCAGTGGTCTTTTCTTTTAGAGAGGGAACAACAGAAAACCAGAACGTTTATGAGTGACACACTGGAGACAGCCCTGGAACGGGACCTCAGGTAGAAGTGTCCTTCTGCTCAGACGGCTGTGGAGCTTGCAGCTTAAAAGTTTAAAGGAATGTATACTAATTGCTAAAGAAAACAGAAGAGGTTTGGCATTTTTACATTGTTTTTATTAATAGCTCAGCTGCTGGAAGCTGTCCAGAATCACCTCTATTAACTCTTTTAACTTGGCTGCCTTTCTTCAAACAAATAGTCAAATGGCTTTGCCTTTTTAAACTGCTTCATTTTCTGGGATGACAGAGACAGGACTCTTTGCAGCGACGCTGCTTTTAGCTCATATTCTAGCAGTCAGCCACAGAAAGCAGAAATAGTCATCGCTGGCTACCTGTCATAGCGTGGTCATCTGCATGCCTAGAGAGCTCCATCAACACCACACTTATCCTTTGAAGAGCAGGAGTAATTGAAGGGTGGCTCCTGGGGCTAGCCTGACCTGCTGAACTCAAGCACGTGTTGAATCCCACTGCCTACACATGGCGCCGTGACTGCACAGCCCAGGGGTCCAACCACGCAGTATTTTATCTGGGTCTGAGCAGTGTGACCAACCAAATCAAGCTGATTCCTGACAGAAGTCCTAATTGCTGTAGGCTGCATCCCTCTGCATTCCTGATGGCTGCAATCCACATTTTTGTGGAGGCAGAGAAGTCTAGAAGAGGATGGAGAGACGTGGGATGGATTACAACCCCTGCCATTAGCTATATAGCTTTGGGTGATTCAGCTGACTTCAGTAAAGACTTGGAAATCTATGGATGAAATGCCAAATAAATTAAATTAGGGGCAGCTCTTGAGTTCCCAATAAATAGCCATAAAAATTTATGTGCCTTTGCTTTAGCAAATATGTCTATAAGAGGTGCCTTCTAGGCCTTACATGCCACAGTTAAGCTTTTAATACACTCTGGCAGATCCCAAATTTGAGCCCAGAATTTTCTAATTTTCTACATCAGAAAGAAATAGTAGCTTGTCTCCTATTTCTTCCCACTAAAGCAGGTCGTAACACCATGGGCTAATTGGCAGGAATAACTAGGCCGCATAGTAAAATGTAAAGCAAAACCAGAGCAGCTAAAGTAAACTTTTGTAGCGTTCAGACCACTTTGGTTTGGTCGAGTTTGCAGCAATGTGAATGAGAGCTGCCAAGATGTTACTTTCCTTAATACGTTAAAATGGCCGTGTTTACTTAGAACCATATGGGACCTTTAAGGATAGAAGGCCTAGCCAGCAAGAGAGCCCTGCAGGAGGAAAATAATCAGATAACTCGATGTGCTGGGGCAGAGACCAATACCACAACAGGGTGGAAAAAGTTTTGTTCCTGCCAATGCAACAAAGACTTTCAGTGTGTGCAAGGCTGGTGTGTAAACCTGAGTAAGAACTCAGGGCTGGGTTCTGCGCCCCATGAACACTAACGAGTTCAAAATGCTCTCTCAGGTCCAAGTCATCTCCTCTGCTTGAGGTGACACTTGATATCTCAACCAGGTTCAGAATCTCTGTAACAAACGCCTCTTGATGACAATGCAATCCATTCCTCAGTTCCGTAGAGCTTTGGACCTTGTAATTTTGGTTTCACCTCAGCATACGTATCTCTGTATCTGTATGCATACATGTGGCTTTCATTGCTGATTGTTCCAAGCACCTGAGCATACTTATTCTCATGCTACTACCACGGTTAAGGGAAAACAAAGGTTCCCAGTTTAAAGTTTGGGAACTGAGGCATGAACAGATCAAGTGGTGCCTCCAGTGTCACACCAGAAGACTGTGGTAAGACGAGTGGGAATGAATCAAGGTCCAGGTTACCACCTGACATGGAGGCCCACCAACCCTGCATGCACATATAATCATAGAATCGTCTAGGTTGGAAGGGATCTTAACTGCCAGAACCACCACTAAACCATGTCCCTCAGCACCATGTCTACCTGTCTTTTAAGTACCTCCAGGGATGGTGATTCAACCACTTCCCTGGGCAGCCTGTTCCAATGTTTGATAACCCCTTCTGTGAAGCAACTTTTCCTAAAATTCATCCTAAACCTCCCCTGGTGCAACTTGAGGCCATTTCCTCTTGTCTACAGAGCAACTCTCCTCTTCCTCCCAGCCACCCCACTCCAGCCCTACCGCTTATCACATCTTCCCGGGGTGGCTACCCATGCAGGAAGTGATGACAGTTTTAAGAGAAAGAAGTTATTTTAGAAACAAATCTCTTAAAGGAGGCCACTGGGGGTTCTTCCTGTTGTACTTACATCAGGGACAAAAGGAGGATCCAGCATTCCTGCTTCTAACCGCTTGAAATTCATGCTCTTGAAAAAGAGGTGCCTCTTCACTTCTGCTGCACCTTCCCCTTGACATCCCAGCCGCTGCTTCACATCTTTGGTGAGGAGCTGAAACATGCCAAGAGGAACGGTAAGGGTGTCAGAAAAGCAAGAACTCCACAAAGATATGTTTATCTCCAGTTGGTTTTGAATGTGCCCAGAGGGAAATACAGAGGGGAATTGTAATTGCTGTTACTTCATGGCCAAAGGTAAATGGATTAGGACTGCGCTGGTCTACACGCTGGTGAAACCCTTTGAAAATTAGCTGCTGTAAAGGGTTTACAGTCAAAATAGAGACTGTTGATTCTGTTTACTTTCAGTGAATACTTCCAAGAAGAGGTCTGATATACCCTAATAAGATATAAAAATGCATATTCATAAGCCCCATGTGCTTTTTCTCCATTCTTTTTTCTTGTTACTGTTGTAAGAATAATTTTCCCATGTTGCTTAGGCTGGGTGACTTCACTATCAAATTCTACTTCCCACCACCCATCACGGTATATTCCAGTACATCACATGACACATTGAACCAGCCCTCTGTGCTCATGGGCCTATATCTGCTGAACTCAGGGGGACTGTTGTCCATGGAGCCAGTATCGGTAACCATCCTCACCGCAGCCTTGTTTCTTTTCAAAGAGGGCAACGCACCATCTCTACCTGCTACAGCAAGTCCTGCCTGATTCCTGGGTGCCTCTAATGGAGGAGTGGACACTAACTGAACTCAGCATCCTTGGTCCATTAGATAAGGAGGTCCATGAACACAAACACAGGGGTGGTAGGTCCTGGAAGACCTTGCATGGATGGAAAAATTGATCTGCAAGACAACAGGTCAATGGAAGAGCAATTCTGGCACAGACTAGTTGGTGGATGAGGAGACAGAACATTTAGCCAAATCTTCACCAAAATTCCTCTTCTTTTAAATCATATGCATAGAATCAAGCAGGATAAATCAAAGTCTGAAGACATCATGTCTAAACAGTTGAAGAGGCACATAGCTCAGAAAGTAAATGACTGGTGCAAACAGACCACCACCTGGGACAGTAACCTTTCTAAATGTACCACTGACTTCAGGCAATCTGCTGAAAAGTGAAGGTTCACAAATTTGTTTCCTTTTTTCCTTACATTCATCTTTGAGGAAGCCTGCACGATGGTCTCGTACATAGAGGAGGGAAAATATAACTCCGAACTCACTATAATCTGCCCAGAGATTTCAAGTGCCTATTGAAGAGATGCATAACGTGTGCCTTAGTACAAGAGAACACTAAACATGCATTGAAAACAGTCAAGGCTAGCTTTGCTGGAGTATCCACCTTGGGGAGAAGACCTACATACTTACACTGCAACATCACGGAGGAAATATGAACACGGGCCCTTTTCCATAGGATATGCCTCCTGGAGCCAGGCACGCAGCCGGGCGTGCTCCCCACCGCTCAGCACTTTTGGTACCCCGATTTCCAAGCAGCTGCTGAAGGAAAGGTGGCTCACCCAGCCTGCGCTGACACCAAGGCTGTGCGGCAGCCCCCGGCCCCACCACGACCCCCCAGCGCCGGCTGGGGAGGGGAAGGGAGAGGGGCAGGAGGGGGATGCCCGGCGCGGCCCCGGCGGAGGAGAGCGCGGCTGCCGGGCGCGGCGGGGCCGC